>NEWO01000918.1:32328-59843 GCA_003013225.1 Phalaenopsis aphrodite
CAGTATTTAGCCAGACTCCATGAGAATCTTTGATCTGATGTATTTCATTGCATTTCCTTCTGTAATTAATGATGGCATGGTAGTATTTTGTATTTATGTCCCCTACATAGAAGTGAGTTTGTGCAGCTTTTTGATGAAGGAGTTGCTCCTGCAGGTGGATAACATTGAGTAGGTTTTCATTTGCAGTGAAAAGATCAGCTTCTAGGGAGGGGTTTTCAGCCAGCTGGGTATCCAAATTTTCAACAAGTGCCTTAGCTTCCACAACCTTAGTGTGCAAATTGCCAAAGACTTGCCAATTCCAATCTCTAAGATTAGCACCTAGTCTCTTCTGTATAACCCATAATTTCACCCATGGGTTGTCATGTTGATAAATGGTCCAAATAGAAAGCATTTATTTTAGAAAATCAGGATGTGAGGACCAGACATTAAGATATCTAAAAGGGGCTTTAATGCAACTGGATGAGCTTTGAATTCTGATAAGTAGGGCTCTATGGTCAGACCCACTCATAGACAGATGAGTAATTAAAGTATGCAAGAAATCATTTAGCTAAACTTCATTAGCTAAGGCCATGTCTATCGTTTCTCGGGGATTACCCCTTCTCCATGAAAATTTGGGGCCTAAGAAGCCCAAATCATATTATCATTGAAGAAATTCATTTTTTAAATTTCAGGAGGTCTGCCACCTGCCTTTTCACTGGGAGAAGCCACATAGTTAAAATCACCACAGACCAACCACTTAGAAGAAATTGATTGGCTGAGTAGAAAAAGCTCCTTCCATAATTCTTTTCTGCCATTAGAATTGCTAATGGCGTAAAAAAAGTAGCTTGAGCAGAATATCCAACCAAATTAAGGGAGACATGAAGAAATTAAGGGTGATCTTGTAAGATTTGCCAAGTGACTTCCTTCCTGCAAAGAAACCAAATCTTTTTATTGCAATTTAGAGAAAACTAGAATCCAGGGAACTTCTTAATGATTTTGGATTAATATTTAGAAACCATAGGTTCAAGTAAGGCAATACACCAAAACTTATGCAGCCTATTTAAGTGGAGTAGCCTGCTAAGGGACCTAGGATGTGCCAATCCCCTAACATTCCAACAAATGAGATTAATCATAACTTTGTTTTCCCCTCCTAGTTCTCGGAAGGGAATCCGAGCTCATGTTTATAGAGCCTCCAACTGCTAAAACCACACTTTTCAGCTCAAATAGACCTTTTTTTGTTTTTTATTGACCGATGTATCTTCCATTCTTCTTCCAGATCTAAGTTCATTTGTTGAACCGAGTTGTCTTTAAAGTCAACTGTGAATGCAGGAGCTAAGACAGGAGGGTTAGTAAAGACTTTGGCTGAAGAAGCTAGTAACAACTTAGCCTTTTCTAAGTCTCTCACAGCAGGGACCTCCACATCAGAAGAAAGGATAAGGGTGGTAGGTTCAACAATGGGTGGAGGAGGGATTAAAGATTCCAAAATAGGAGAAGTTTCAGGTGCTGATTGAGTTAAGGATGAGGGATCAAAGACAACAATGTGTAAACTATCAATCATAGTGGTGGGTATAATAGGAACTTGGGGCACCTGATCTAAACCAGAAGTTCCTTCAATAGGAACGTCCACAACATGTGTGAGTCTAATGACATAATTTTCATCAGGGGTTTGAATTTGAGTAGGTGAAGGAGGGTCAAGTCCAATAGTAGGTTCAACAATTTTGTGAGGGGAGCTAGGTTCCAAAGGCAGATCATCATGCAGATTGGGAGTGTTAGAAAAGGATCCTAAAGAAGGTTTCTTTTTCTTAGGGTACAGTCTGAAGCATTTACTATCAGTATGTCCAAACATTTTGCAGTTATGACAGTAATATGGCCTTTTTTCCATCAGAATTTTCTGTCAATAGCCATTATTAGTAGTTCCAGGCCAGATTTCATCCACCTCAGGTTGAGTGATATCCCTTTCAACTAAGATTCTGACCACAAAAGGCCTAGAGAGATTAAAAGTAGGAGCATCAAACTCCATAGGTCTTCCAAGGGCAGTTTCAATGGTGAGTAAAACTTGGTGAATGAAAAAGTCTAACTTCAGCCCATGGAGTTTGAGCCAAATGGGTACAATAGGAGGTTTTTTTGATGGATCAAAGTCAATAGTCTATTTTAATAATTTCATGGAAATACCATCTAGATAGAGAACTTTTTTAGTAAAAAGCCTTGCATAATCTTCTTCTTTGGCCAAAGGTATCATAATATGCCTGCCATCCGTCAACCTCACCCTCCAAGCACCAACTAGTTTCAATTTATGAAAGTATTTCCTGATATCATCCATTTTAGGGTGGCTTAACAGAAACTTACCAACAAGAGTGAATTTTCGAGCATCAGCTAGAGACATAATCTCACTATCAGACAAGAAGGCTTCACAAAAGGGCAATCACCTTACCAACAGTAGCATCATGATAAGATTGGGGGAAGACAAGAATTTCAAAATTTTGCATGGTCTCAAAACCTTCTTCCCACAACATCAGCAAAGGTGGCTTTTGCCCATTGTATATTAGTTTCTAAATCAATGGGGTTAAGGGAAGCCATTATCAACAAAATGGAGGACACACAGAAACCAAACCGAGTGCAGGTAGAGTTCCCAGCAATGGAACAACAACTCAGAAATTTGAAAAAGAAAAAGTCGGGAAAGGGGAGAAACCTTCAAAAGAAGATCTAACCACACCCACCAATCTAAAGAACCACCAACAGTAAAAGGGAAGTAGGAAGAGCAAATAGCCAGCCAGCTTGAGCAAGAAGCAGAGGTCACCATTAGAGCATAAACCCTAGCAGAGCTAGGGAGCTAGCTGCCACCATGCTGATAAGTTATATATATATATATATATATATACATTGATGAGTATTATTTTTTTTTAAAATTAATTGACTACAAGGCTACAAAGATTTATAATCAATTAAAAGTATTACTTAAGAAAATAGAATAAAAATTATTAAATTAGATTCAAATGATGTTTTAATATAAACAATAATATTTAAATCTTGTCCCAACCCTTAATATCTTATGACTACGTGATTAGAGTTGTCCAAACAACTCTTTATTCGTGAACAACTCATGTCCGGCTCGCTAAGAAAGCGAGCCAAACACAAACATATTTTTTGATCTCGAAATATAAACGAGCCGAACACGAACTGAGCTCAGACTCACACGTTACACCCCTAATTGTAAGCCAACTTTCCCCAGTCCTTTCTCTATCATCCCAATATTCACACAAAAATGATAGACCTTAACATATTTTTTCAAGATGCAGAAACTGACATCCCACCTTGTTTTACTAAAATAATAGCAACCACTAAGAATCTAATCTCAGTTACAAACTTCTATATCTTTCTAACTTAAAAACATATATGTATGTGGACAGTAGATCTGACATGCAACTCTTTTCTTCTGCTCCACTTCTTTTCCTAAATCATAATTTTGTTAATCTGTTTTTAATTTTGAGCAAGTCAGTACTGCTCAAAAAAATATGAAAGAAATTAAATTTATAAGAATTTGTACTTATTAATTTGATTTTCTATGATTTTCTTTGCGCCATGAGAAGTGTTTGCTTCTTCCAAGGATAGACAAGGCCTTTGTTTTTTCTTGAATGCTGAAGATGGTACTTGTTACGGATACACCAAAAAAAAAAAAAAAAGGTTTTATACGACCAGAAAAAAGTGCTTGGTTTGGAGAATAGAGACAGAGGTTACAATCCAAAAATCAAAACCCAGAATATAAATATAAACACACTGAGCATCAAACCATACTACAAAAGGTGAGAATTCCTGAGATCTATTGGGAGTGGATTCCAAGAGAAAATGTCACACTAACAAAAATTGAAATATAAACATATTTCATTTGAAATAAGATCTTTAGTATTAATTTTTTGTTATATTTGATCTAAAGCTACTTTGTTAGTCATATTTTACAAAATTTAACCATAACATTCTATAGACTGTGATTATTATTAATATTAAATAATTTTAATCATAGTTTAGAAAATAATTTAATTAACATTTTTAGATGAAGTAAGCAACTGTTACAATTCGCATAAAAAAAGCTCGAAAAGAATAGAAAATATTGACTGAGAAGTTGCTTTTAATCATACTTTTCTTAAAGAAAATATAACTAATTAGAATTAATTAAATGAACATAACTATAATCAAGTCATATTTTTAAATAAAAAGTGATTATAATTAAAATTTTTAACAACTTAAAAGAAAAAATATTAGGTGAACAAAACTGATAATTTTTATATGTTATATTAATATTATTTTTATTCTGTATTAGTCTGTATTGTTATTGTACAAATAGCAATACAAAATAATACAAAACAAAAATACATAGCAATCATATTAAAAATTAAAAATTTTGCTCACCAAATAATATCTCCCTTCCCAATCCCAATCACCCTTTACATTACTATTCAAAAAGCATCCATACTTCTCCATTGGGCTTTGCATCCTCCAACTGTTTAGTCCTCAAAGTAAAACTCATTGTTGCTATTCATAAGCATCTTCTTAATGTCTTCAAATCCATAGACTGAGTACTCCTCTAAGGGAGTAGAATTCGGTATTCCATCGAAGTCCTGAAAACCTGTGTTGCCATAAAGCATAAAATTATTAAAGCTCGTATTTTGGAAGAAAGAGGAAGAAGATGAAGATGAACTGGATGGAGCACTGAAGACTTTGGATGAAATTGGAGCCAAATTGGCTTGATGATTGAAGCCGCCAAAGGAGGGCTTTTGAAAGAGAGTAGGAGTAACAGTATTATTTATGTAGGGATTGGAAGTTAAATATGGTGATGGTGATGAGAAGAAAAGCTGCTGGCTGCGCTGTTGCTGATGAAGAGAACTTCTCTTTTGGGAAGAAGAGATGCCAAGGAGTTTTTTCTTGAGTTTTGTGTTCCAGTAGTTCTTGATATCATTGTCTGTTCTCCCTGGCAACTGAGAAGCTATGATAGACCACCTGAAAGTTGTTCAAATTTTTTATTATTCGAAATGAAAACAGAAAATTTCCTTGAAGAGATGAGCAAGAAGGAACCACAATTATGGAAAGTGACAGAGAAATGAGTAGAACCTACGCAAGCAAGTTGATCCTTAGCTAAATTTTGTTCGAATTAAACCCATCTTTTGTTATGTAAGGAAACTTTTTTCTCCTGAAAAAATAACTATCCATACAATTTTTTCTTGTTTTCAGAGAGAGGCATAAAATTTGAGACTTGGCGTTTCATCTTAAAGAGGAAGTATTTTGCATTTCTAGCAGAACATTGCTTACAATTGTCTTTCTATTTTTCCAAATAGTAGGAGCTCACCTGCTCCCAATGCTAGCAAATAGAGTGCAAATAGTATTATCTTCAGCTTCAGAGAACTCCCCATGCTTGATGTTAGGCCTAAGATAGTTTAGCCATCTAAGCCTGCAGCTCTTTCCACATCTTTTTAACCCTATTAATGTCCACAAGTTATTGAGAGAGAAAGAGAGAAAGAGAGAGAGGAGGGCAAGGAAGAAGAGAAGAGACTACCAGCTTTATGAGGAAGAGCAATCCAATTGCCCCCAGTGCCATTCTTCTCAATGAACTCCTTGAGTTTGGAATCCTCTTCCGCAGACCAAGGACCTTTCTTCACTTTGGCCTTATCACAGCAAGGAGCCCTGCCCATCCTTTTCCCTTCTACTTAAAATTCAAAAACAAAAAAAAAGAAGCAGGGAAGAAGAGATGATGATATGACGCTTCCAAATAGAACGAAACACAGCATAAATATAATTTATTGACAGGGAAAAGACTTTTGAGGTAGGAACCTGTAAGAGAGAGAGAGAGAGAGAGAGAGAGAGAGAGAGAGAGAGAGAGAGCGTAGGTGCATGTGAGTGGCAAAACGGAAGTCAAACAATGGCTGTCTGTCCTGTTTCCATCACCTCTCTCTTCATTGGAGCAATAAAAGTCTTTACGGAAGTGTGAGGCTTAAGTGAAAGGGATGGATGGCCGTAGGACCCCTGCAACATTTGGAAAGACTGCATAAGTTTTCATTTATTTAATTTTAGATACTGAAATTTACATATCTACCAGACAGTCACATTTCTCACCAAGAACTATGTGCTATTATTTATATATGTATTGAACGACCAAACATACATTTAATATTGTGTTTTATACATGCAATATAGTAGAATGATTAATTAGATTCATTACTTGTTTTAAAATAAAAGAATAAAATGAAAGGAAACCTATCATTTTAACTTAGCAGCATCAAAACATCCAACATTTAAAACAAAATACTTCATCGGTGTCAAAAGTGAGTTAAAAACAAACAGAACATGCAAGCAAAACATTATGAAATAGCGATTAATGCAACGGTTCTAAGTTTTATAAAACGAAATAACCTGCTTTCGAATCAAGAGAGGCCAGCAAAGACTAGCATGTAGGGGGACTTCGGGCTGACAACGTCCAGCTTGGCACTGTCTATATCGATGCAATCAACCTTGATATCCAATTGCGTAATTTTTAAGGTCGACGTAATTAAAAATTGTTTTTTTAAAACAGAATTTAAGAAAAAAATTATAAATAGATAATCCATTGTGCAAAAGTCGATTTTTCCTGTAATGAAAATAAAAAAAGATTTTTGGAAAGTCGATTCATAAATGAAAACAAAAATTCTCATCTTCGGTGAAATAAACTGAAAATAAAAAATTTTAAAACTATAAATTTATAGCATTTCTATTACCAATAAAAAATCGAAAATGAAAATTAAATTTAAAAATAATAAGTCTATAGTAATACTATTATTATTAAATAATATAAATAAAAAATAAAAAGTACAACTTTAAATAAGAAATTTATAGTATTACTATTATTATAAAAAAAGTTAAACCGAAAAAAAGTTGAACTTAAAATTAACAAATTTATAGTATATCTCTTATTAATAAAAAATCAATCAAAAATAAAAAAAATCTAAAAAAAATATATTTAATAATTATCTTCGAATACCAAATTGTCTTCTTGTGAAACGGGTCCCAAGAGTTGGAGTTGAGAGGAGAGAGGTGATGGAGAAAAAGAGAGAAAGAGCACGCTAATATATGCAAAAGAATCTTCAAATGCCAAAATCTCCATAGTGAATTTTGAAGATCTCTTTATTGATGCCATGATCTTCTATTCATAGGGATCCGAGAATACAAGTACATATAAGGATAGAGCAGTTTCCACAACTGTCTGAATGATTGAATTCAAATTAAATAGTAATACAAATAAAAGATGATTCATGATCGATCACCCATGGCCTTGAGGTTAGTCGATTATAGCGGTCATTCTCAGTGTGTCAGTTGATTGTGTTAGCTGATAGCATCTTGTTAGAAATTTGGTCGCTTGACCAAGACGTGCAAGAATTTCCTTGGCGATGTCTTGATCGGTAGCCACATCGGCTGACAAATTCTGCTCGGTCAAAAGATTCTATTATCGGCCCACTAGTTGGATTACTGAGATATAAAGTCAATGAAATGTTTATTGCTAAGTTCTCTGCTCTACTAAATTGAACTTTGTTTGTGTGCCTCCTGTTTTAGTCGTCCAATCCCTTTGAGATCTGTTGCTGGTATCTTTGTTGTATACCGGTTTGTTCTTCTATTTTCCTGCTACTTGAAGGGAACAGTGACACACCCAAAAATTAGCTACTTTTAATATTTATTTTATGTTTATTTTTACTGATATTGAACTTTAATGGAAGGTATTTTGTGTGTTTTTGGTTACATGTGTAAGAAATGGAGTTTAGGAGAAAACGGAGCAAAATGGTGCAATTTACGGTCAAATCGTGAAAAGAAGAAAATTCTGATCTAATTTATTTTAATATATCTTTATATGCTTAATTTTTTTTATATTTATCACAGATTTTTGAATGAAATTGCACTTTAAAAAGAGGTTATTTTCATGTTTACCTTGTAGGTGTAACACTTGGAGCGAATTAATGCTGAAACGAGGCAAAATAGAGCGAAATAAAGGATCTGCCAGCAGGGTGGCTCTTAGGCGCCAGTTTAGCCCAGTTCTAGCGCCATGGCACCACATTGTGCTGCCTAGGTGCCAGAAATGATTGTTCACGGTTCTAGACGCCCCAAGGAGTTTATAAGGCACCTTTTGGGATTTGGGAAGAAATGTTTTGGCATTTGAAAAGTCTTGGAGACTCCAAGGACGTCCAAAGGTCATATATAAGAGTAGAAGATGTAGATTTCTATATTTTCTAGAGAGATTGGTGAGGAATTTTTGGAGATTTGTGTAAGTAAGTATATCATCATTGCATGGATCAACAAAAGAATTTTTGCAGGGATTTTCATCTTTCTTTCAGATGAAAAAAATTAAGTATTGTATTCTTCATTATTTTATAATTGTTGTGAACACTTTATAGTGAATTCATATTGATTTAATGAATTTTTCTGTTGTGCTTTATTCATGCTTTGTGAGTAGTTTTATTTACTACTTTCTTTTGATATGAAGTAGTGGAATGAGTAGGAAAATTTATTTTAAGATAGAATAATTTTTATTTCCATAAGATGAGTAATATGTATTTTGCTTCATTGACATAATATACTGACAATAAGTTAAGTTAAGATCTATTTCAAGTGAAACTAAGACTCAAAAGAGCAGTGATCTCACAATTTGAGTGCACTCTCATTGTCTGGTTGGCTATGGTGATGTAGTTTAAGCGGCAATGCAACTTTTAAGGAAATATAATTCTTGATCTATTTCAATTAGGAGCTTCTAAGTGACAACTAGTTGTGTAAAACTAATTGAATACTAAGCATACCCACACACTCGGGAGAGGATAGACAAACAGATGTTCCTTGTTAGCACATAAATTATTTCATAATTTTATCAATTCTTTTACTTCTCATGCCATTATATTAATTTTACTTTTCTTGCAATGATTTGGATGAATTTTTAGGAATTTAGAATCACTTAGAAATACTCTTATTTCATTAATGTGGTGGTATTTCACTTGAACTTCATTTACATTGCAATTTAGGCCTGTTGTAATGTTAAAATTTGTTGTAATTACATTAGGATCCAGAGAGGCGGTGTAATTCTCAACTAAGTGACACCAAATTGAATTTATGGGTGAGAAGGTAGTTTAGGGATTCAATGCAATTTTAGGGAAGTATTCTTTAATTGATGAAAATTGGTTTTTTTTTTTTATGATGACAGACTAGATTCCTACCAATTTGACTTTAGCTTCATACCTTAACACTAGGATTAGGCCAATATAGTGGCATAGGCTATGGGATTCTAGTGATGAGAGACTAGACAACTTTGATGGGGTAATTAAGATGTTAAGGAATTGACTTTAAGTTAACCAATGATCTTTACAACACTTGACCGAGGGTAAAGATTAGTTTTACTCCGATTGTCACTAACTGAATTAAAATCTAAGTATCTCATTCCTACACACTATTTAATTTAACACGTGAAAAGTAGTTTTTACATCTGAAAGTTCACCAAACTTATTTTTCTTGTTAGGCTTATCCTTAGATTTAGGTTTTTCTTTAGTAGTGGTTATTAGAAAAATACCCTTAATCGACATTCCAAACTAAGAACTCATCATAGTAAACTAGGATTAGCCTAGGGGATTTTTTACCTCGCTACTATCTCTGGTGTCAAACCTTAGCAGGGATGGTAGCCCTTCTTTTTCCTGATGGCTAACTATGTCTATCAAAGGACCCTCAAAGTCCATGTCGACTTGATTAAAGTCCATATCGAAGTTTATAGTGTCGCCCTTTGATGCCCTTTCCTTGATGAGTGCGAGCTTCCAACCATCTTTAAAAGCAAAGATCTACCTCTGGCCTGATATTTCTCTGCAGAAGATAGGAAAAATATCAGTGGCTGAAACTTAGTGTGAACAAGAATAAAACAAAGTATTTATTAAAGAAAATTTTTAGTTTATGTTTGTGAGAAAAACATTTATTTATATATGTTTTTGTTTAATTTAGTAGAATATCAAGTTTAAAAAAAGAGAAAATTCAAGTGTGTGATTTAAAAAATTTTCATTAAGTTGAGGTTAATCTTATTACAAATATTTTGGACCCGGTCACAGATGTTTAGCCAAATAGAAAACCCCAGAACAATCAAAATTTTAAAATTTAAAATCAGGTGATGTCAAGCAAAATCAGGTTACGTAGTATGTCTTCCGGTATCGTCCATTGATTGACAACATGGGCTTTTCACCTCGGAAATCCACTAACTGGTAGGCTCTTCTTGCGTAGACCTTTTCAACTACAAATGGTCCCTCCCAAGTTGGCTCAAATTTTCCACCTATCTTACGACATGCAAGAATGGGTCATGTGAGCATGAGGACAAGGTCACAAACTTTGAATGTCCTTAGGCAGACCAATTTGTCATAAGCTTGTACCATCTTTGCCTGGTAAAGTTTCAAATATTGTTGTGCTTCTAGTCGTTTTCCCTCAAGACTCTCTATTTCTTCAAGTCTAAGTTTTGCACTTTCCTCCGTTGTAAGTTGGTTGGCAACAACCACTCTGAGAGACAACGTTTGGATTTCTAGCAATAGTATGGCCTCAGAACAGTACATTAGCATGTATGGTGTACACAGAGTGGGAGTCCTAAAAGTCATCCAGTTGGCCCACAGAGCTTCTAAAAATTTGTTGTGCCAATCTTTTGCTTTCATCTAGTGTTTTTCTTAAAATATGTACCAATGTCTTATTGAAGGCTTTAACCATGACATTTGCTTTTGGATAGTAAATTGTTGAGTATCTCTAATATATCTCATGTTGTTTGACAAAATTATTGATTTTGGTGCTTTTAAAGGCTGTCTCATTGTTGAAAATTATTCTTCGCAGCACTCCAAAATTGTAGATGATTTGGATTTTGAAAAATTGAAGGTCGTGTTGTACCGTGGCCTCTTGTAACGGCACTGCCTTTGCCCATTTGGAAAAGTAATATGTAGCAACGAGTCTAAATCTATGTCCTTTGGAGGAGGGAGGGTCTATCAGACCTATTATGTCCGTGTCCCAGCACTCGAATGCCCACAAGGCAAAGGTTGGGTGTATCATATTTAGAAGTTGGTGTAAGACCACACCATGCACCTGGCACTTGTGACATCTTCTGGTTGTATCCATGCAGTCAGACATCATTGCTGGTCAATAATATCCGAGTCTCTTGATCTTAAGTTTCTTATTTGGCCCTGACTGGTGAGCGCCACACAATCCGACATGTACTTCTTCAACAACATTTCGTACCTCAACTTTGCTTAAACTTCATAGCCACATCTGTTCAAACGATCTCCTGTAGAGGGCCACCTACTAGAGCATATGACATAGCACTTTTTTTAATGTGATGTGCTTAAAACTTGTCCTCTAGTAGCTTTCCATTCTGCAAATATTCTATCAATGGATTGCGCCAATCTTCATTGATATCCACAACCATAACTATTGTTTCTTTCTTTCTCCCAAGCTTGTGTAAATTTTCGAGGTTGATCTGAGACAAAACTCGTCTTCCTTATACTGTGACATCAATGGAATCCTTTGGGGCACACCCTAATTCTTATGTGATTTTTGCTAAAGCATCAGAATGAGCATCATCTCTTCAAGGAATACGGTTGAAACTTACATTGGGAATCTATTTAAGTAGCTTCATCGTGTACTGATGCTATTCTGCTAATCTCAATTTTAAAACCTTATATTGTCTGGTGACTTGTTTGATGACGAGTTGTGAGTCGCCATAGATGGTAATGCTTATTATATCCATCAAGATTACCAACTCCAATCCGGTGATTAAGTCTTCATATTATGTTTCGTTGCTGGTAAATGGCTATGTTAAGTGGTATGAGAACCTCAACATACCCTTATCTGGCGTGATAAATATCAAACCAATACTTACTTTGCATCGTATAACTGTGGCTAATCCTTTGTCATTTTTGGCTGACGAAGCTCCGTCAAAGCACATTTCCCAACATTGTGCGCTAGAGAACTCCTTTTTTAGTATCTGCTCATCTGTTAACTCATCATTAAGAGACGACCCAGCTGAAGTGGGTGTGCAGTGAGAAAGTCTGCCAAAACATGTCCCATGATAGCACGAAGGGGAACAAAAGTAATATTAAATTGTAATAAGATCATTGACCATCTTGCTAGAGGCCCGAAAAGTGTTGGTCATGTCATCAAATATTACAACGGATTAACTTTTAAAATTAGGGTAATCTTATGAGAAAGCATGTAATGTCTAAGTTTTTGGGCGGTAAAAATCAAAGCTAGACAATGCTTATCAATATGTGGATACCTTATCTCTATCGGTATTAGGCGGCGACTCAAGTAGTAGAGTGCGTTTTCTTTACCCTCGTCATTGACTTGGGTTAAGAGTGTTCTAAGAGAGTCGTCTAAAAATGCGGTATAAAGTATCAACGGTTTCCACGGGATAGGGTCTGCAAAGATAGGAGGTGTCATTAAATATTGTTTAACGTCCTCAAAGGCCAGCTGACATTTTTCTTCCGAAACAAATTTGGTGTAGTTTTTAATTAATGTCGAGAAGGACTAACACCTTCCTGAGAGATTAGAAATAAAGCGTCTCAAATATGCCAACTTTCCTTGGAAAGAATATAGTTTTTTCAAGGTTTTAAGAGGAGGCATTTCTAAGATAGCTTTAATCTTATCCGAGTCAATTTGTATTCTCCGATGACAGAAAAATAATCCTAGAAACTTCTCGGAGCTAACAATAAAGCCATGCTTCAAGGGATTCATTTTAAGGTCGTACTGTAGCAACCGTTCGAACACGATCCTTAATTAATACAAATGGTCTAATTTTTGTTTACTTTTGATGACCAAATCATCCATGTAGCATTCCACTCGGTTGTGAATGAGATCATAAAAAATCTTTGTCATTGCAAGTTGATATGTCGCTCCAGCGTTCTTCAACCCAAATGGCATCAATGTGTAGCAGAAAATTCTAATAGGTGACCTGAAGTTTGTACATGCTGCATCTTTGGGAGCCATCTTGACTTGGTTGAATCTTGATGATCCATCCATTAAGGAGAAAATTTCACGTGTAGAATCCAACATTATTTATGGTATCGGTAATGAGAATTCATCTTTTGGACATGCTTTATTTAAAAATCTGAAGTCAACACAAACACATATTTGTCCATTTTTCTTTCTAATCGGTACAATGTTAACTAACCACGTGGGGTATTGCTCTTATTTGATAAAGTTAGCATGTATTAATTTCTTTACCTTGACGATGACTTGTTGCTCTATTTTGAGGCACATTCTTCTGGGAACTTGTTTCACTGGGCTCATAAATAATTTTGCCCCAAGCTTATGAACTACAACCTCTGCTGATAGTCCTATCATTTCATCATAGCCCCATGCAAAGCAGTATTTAAACTTTATCAATAGTTTGATAAATTCTAAAGATTCTTCATCGTTGAGTAAAGAACTTATAAATGTAGGTCAGGGTTGATCTTCAGTCACTAAGTTAATTTCCTTTAACTCGTAACAAATTGACTTGATTTCCTCCTCAAATTATGGCGGATAATTTCTATCAGCTCATCAGTAGATTCATCCTCCATATCAAGGAAATCTCTTTCTAATTCACTAGAAACAATCATACCAAATTTTGAATTATCGACTGGCCCGTCTATACTAAATCCGAGACCCTCTTTCGAGTTTGGAGTTAGACTTTAAACATACCATATTTTTTCAAAAAGTTGCAATTTATCTTTCAACATTTGTTTTGGCAAATGTCTCTGTTGAATTAACTTTTATACACAAGGTGAAAAATAACCAAAAGTCAATTCCATTAATTCATTAGAATCATCATCCAAGTTTACATGACTTTCAAGATTAGTAGAGGTAGAAGCACGATAAAATTTGATCGGCTTTGAAATAGCGCTAGGGACTTTCTTGACCTCTAAACTCTCAACATTTTGAGGGAGAATCAGAGTAAGGGTCATGGTGTTAACATAATGGTTTATCTAATCATACATCGTCTCATATTCACTTTTCTCTATATCTTCTAAGGATTTTTTGTACTGAGGTTTCTTCTGTTTTGTCATCATTTTTCATCTTCAGAAATGTCTTCATCACCAATGTTGATGGTTGGCCTAGTCCATTCAATGATTAATTTGGTTCTTCCTCGTCCATGTCCCTGACCTCGAGCTCAGGTGTGCGAACTAAAAGAACCCCACCAATTTATTGTAAAAGAGTGGTGGAAGATCAATGAAGCGGAGTTGAGTGGCCCTGCCATTGTAATTTTTTTGAATCTACACTTTTTTTGTCACAGTTTCACGAGAGAAGATAGTTTTCTTTGGAAGCGCGTAGTAGGTGGCATCTTCATGAATGCCAACTTTATGTACTAAAAATGGCTGTAAATCTCCTTTAATGCAATATTCTTGTTTTTCTTTGTAATATTTGATGCATTGGTGTAGAGACGATAGAACCATATTGTGTTTGTGAGTCCACGGTCAACCTAGTAGAGCATTGAAAGAGGTTTTGACGTCGATGATATGAAATTTAGCAGTTGTCACCCGTTCTCCAACCTTCATAAGTAATGTAATGATCTATGGGCTCTCTCTCCCTTTTGGTTGAATCCTCTTAACATCATTTTATCGGGTGTAAGTTCTTGAGCTTCATTGTCCAAATAATCCAATGTTCGTAGACTCATCAAGTTGATTGATGCTCTAAGATCTACTAAAAATCTGGATAACATAAATTTGTAGATGTTAACGTAGATGTGGAGCGGACAATTGTGGTCAGCGTTACTGAGCAGCAAGTCTTCATCTATGAAGATTACCCCAGGCTGTTCCTTCAACGAGCAAACTTCATCCGAGGATGTGCTGGCAAACTGGGCTAAACAGATCTCTGGTCAAGCAAGGTTGTAACTAGAGACTCTCTCATCTCATTTGATACGATCAAAGCATCGTAAATGCTTAATCTGGCTAGTAACTTCCTAAGTTGAGCTTGCACATTGTAATCCACTTTGTACGGTCCTCCAATTTTCTCTTGGTTGAGTGGTTCTTCCACTGGTGGTGGTGGAGGTAGCTCTTCTCAAGTAAATATTTGCTTTCCTTTATCTGTTGGAGCTATTCTTGGGGGTAATACTCTCCCACTCCTTAAGTTTACTCCTATAATATCTTCTTCTTGAGATATCATTGTTCAATGTTTTGGTGTTTCTTCTTTGTCTGAAAGATCTAGGTTGATGGAAAGTGGTGCATCGTGGCGCTCAAGGATTGGTTCTTCACTCTCAACGTTGTTGTAAGCGAAGTCATCGATGTCTTCTTTGATTTGGTTAGTGAGTTCATCGGACTCAAGTACGATTTGAGGATCATTTTGGGAATTGAGATTGAGGCTAGATTGGCAAAAATCAAATATGTTATCACCAGAACTAGCTAAAACATAGTCAGAATCATAATCATTATATTCATAAGACCCTCGAGAGGTAAAAAGATATCAATACATGGTCAAGGGTTCGAGGATTTTCTTCCCTGAATCTGATACAACTAGTCTAGCAGAGGCAGCCTCTATCCTACCCCCCGTGCTATCAATCTTTGTGGTAGTATTCTTCTTCTTCTTCTTTATCTTCGACGTCGATGGATCTACTGGTGAAATCTTTATCTCTGGTTTGACAGGCTGAAGACTCTGAACAGAGGCTTGTTTTGAAGCATTCTGAATTTGGATTAATATTTTCTTAGATGATTTGCTCCAAACTGTACTCCATCCATCTTTTCCAGTGTACGGGTCGATGAGATAGATTGGCTCAGCTGAAATTATATTTATGGAACTTTTTTTAGGTCCTTTTAAATATTCCTTCGGGGTCATTATATTTCTTTCTTTAGGATTCTTCTCAAGCCAATCCTTAAAGATGAAACATTCTTCTATAGTTTCTCCAAGTAATCGGTAATACGAGCAATAATTTGGTTCATCCTTCTTGTCAACCTCTTCATGTTTCTTTGCATCTGGTAGTCTGAACTCAGGCTTCTTCATCAAACTTCTGAACATTTTGGATATTGCTTCATCTTTGATGAAATACACCACTTTCAATTGCTCTACCAAAAATATTATCTTATTCTTTGCTTGAGATGATCCTCCTTGAGGCAGTTGCTGGTTGGACTGGCTATTTTGTTTTTTAGAATGCTGTGATGAAGATTGATGAGGACTTTTTCCATATATCTTCATTGGTTGTTGCCCTTTATCGACAGTCGCTACTGTTCCTGAGTTCTTTTCAAATACTCTGGTTGCCTTGGATTTCTCATGAGAATCCATATGTTTAATTTCTTCTTGAAGACTGCTGGCTTTACTGAGTAGCTTCTCGAAGGTTGATGGTGAGTTGCCTGAGCATGAAAGCTACTGACCCATGGATGCTTTCAAGTAAGATCTCAATTGCTAGATGTTTCTGTAGCTGAGGTTCACACTTCTTGCTAAGATTTCTTACCTCAAGATGTAATCCACCAAAATCTTGTTGGGCTTTTGCATTTATATCATGAGCTCTCTGTGATGTTGTACTCCGATAAATCTTTTCACAAAAAATTGTTCCAGCTCGGCAAATGTCTTAACTATTCCGTTGGGCAAATCGTCATACCAATCGAAAGTAATCCCTGACAGGCTACTGAAAAATTGTTGGTAGAGAAATGCCTCGTTACTTCTTGTGTTGCCATAACTGGCTCGAAAATATGCTATGTGTTGTCTGGGATTTCTAGTCCCATCAAATATCTTAAAGTTTGGGGACACAAAACCCTTAGGGAAGGGTATGGCATCAAATTCTTCCAGGTAAGATCTACCCTTTAAATTCAATGCACCACCTTTAGATTAGGTTAAGGCCTCCCAAACTCGACGGAGAATCTTTCTTTTGTTTCTCATCTCTAATTTCTGAGGCAACTTCTCTTTTTTTCATCTGTAATATGTATAATTTCTACTTAGTTGACCTCTAGGGAGGCTAATTGTGAGGGTTGAGATTGTCCGTGAATTGGCCATGACAGTCATGGCTGTGGCCATCTCTTCTATCCTTTTCTCCAGTTGGCTAACTTGCTCATCCCTTAGGAGGATAGGCCTACGCAACTCATCTATGGCGTTCTCACATGCAGATGTAGCGGCTCTGGTTTCAATGACATGGACATCCATGAAATCTTTTTTGAGGTAATCATTAAAGTTAAAATCTTCATCATCATCAAAGGAGACTCCATATTCCTAAGCCAAATTGGAAATCTTGACCTTGAGCTTTTTAACTTTCCCTTCAATTATTGGTTCTTGAATTGCCTTAAAATCTGGAGGACTCTGCTGGACATCCTCCTCTTGTTCTTCTATCTCACTGGCGATTGCTACGAGAATGTCAAATAATTCAGACCCTGGCTTCATTCCACGCTCTTGCCCTGCTAGCTTACGGAACTATATCGGTACAGCGGACTTGGGTTTCCACACCTTTTTCTTTTACAGTGATGTCATGAGATGAAGTGTCTCAGCAGAAACATTGGTATGTCAAAGAGAAGTGTGCTCCCCATGGTGCATACCAACTATAGTATTGGGCAATTTCTTCATCTTTTCCTTTGGGACTTTAGGAATATCTTTATAGTGGGTGATTGATAGCATTCTTGGACCCAAACATAACTTAATTGGTTGACGACGTGCGGGTCTAGTAACGGTAGAATCGATAGTAACAATAGTAGTATCAGCTCTGCTCCTTAAGTAGAACCAGACGGGAATACAAGCGGGCAGATTTTCAGTTGACTTTTGAGATCTTTAGGCAGATCTGATGTCCTTTAGAATTTCTTTCTTCAGCGAGAAGATACTAAATTTCCTACACATCTAAGTAGTTCACTAACTAAACAACTTCCTTGGCAGCTAGCCTCTTCAAAAATGAACTGACTCGGGTGATAAGAGTGGACTTCTTTCTCTCCTCACTATGTCCATGAAGTTATGGTAAAGTAGCAGTAATTTTCTGGATACTCTCATCCCCAATAAAATATGGAATCTACTTCCTCGCAGGAGTGGATAGGTTTCTAGTATTCTTGACTCATCCTGGTTAGGATCTTCCTCAACAGGTATCTCTTTAGAAGCCTGGGCTTTAATAGCCTTTTGAGCCCTCCTATTAAGATTTGTCCTTTGGGTTCGAGTTAGTGGTGTAGTCCTTGAACTTGCTCAAATTTCAAACACTGATGGTGGGACAGCTAATCCTTCAGTCGAATATTTAATGATCATAACCACTTTTCCCTTAGCAGCAACGGGAACAGCAGGATTGGTAGGTGCAGTGACGGTCGTAGTCTTGACTCTCTTACAAAAAGGAAAGTCTTGAAGGCAGTTCAGGTTAAATTTAGCAGATGGCTCATGAACTTCTGGAATGGCGACTTTCATTATGATGAATGGGGCTTTCCCGAAGATGACCTCGAGATCTTCAAATCCGGTTCCAAATTTGATGGTGGGAACGACATTGCGGGCGTTGTAGTTCGTCAGTAGGTCGCAGGAAAAAGTTAGTGTTGAGCACACTATTGCAACCGCTTTAAAAGAGAAAACTTTGGGGTTAGTTATTTGGCCAAAACCTCGTGATTTAGTGCAAGCACTAAAAGTTAACAGAGGTCGATCTGTAGACCACGTAAGTCTTTATTCAATTTGTGGGGTTTTTAAAATTTTTAGTAAAAGTAGCTTAAAAGTAGAAACATTTAATTAATACAAGAAAATTTTAAAGTGCATGCAGCACGATGCAATCCGATTTAACTTGCAAAATAGCAAATCAAAGTCGAAAAGGAGATGTGAAATATTTCAGACCCAGTGCGGGACCAACTTAAAAATGCACAATTAATTTAAGTCATTTTATTATTTTGTTGTTTGTATTTTGTTGTTTATATTGTATTTTTCAAAAACAATGGAGATAAAAAATCAAGTCATTTTGTTGTTTGTATTTTTTAAAATTAATTATCTTAGTGATTTAGGGTTTGTAAAGATTAGGTGTTTTTTGAATGACTTTATTTATGAGAAATTTTCCTAAGGGTTCTCTGGTCATCATAAACCTTCCTAAATTTTTTTGGATTTTTCTAAGCCACATGCTAATTTCTATGATTATTTTAAGCAAATAATGCATATAAACTTGAAAAATATGATTTTCTATCTAGGGACCTTCTCTAACTTTGGAAAAATCAGAAATATTCACTGAGACAAAGATAACAACATGCTTAAATTTCAAGCCATAATGAAATGCCTATATGCATGAAGAATCAAAAGATTCAAATAAGTATTTATTTAGTTAAAAATAAAATATGCATCACATGGTCTTAAAATCATTTCCACATTTTTCTCCTCTCTTTACTGAGTAAGAGGGTATTTTTATTTTATTTTTGTGATTTTTCTACACCAAGATATGGATTTTTTAAGTTAGGGGTCATCTTCTGAATTAATTAAATCCTTATTTATTTATTTAAATGCGCGACGCCACCTCAACCTAAGGTGGCTCTGAAGCTCCATGCGGCGCGCTCCCATTCGATGCCACCGTCCACCTCACCGCTGACTCGACCTGCGATTTATGTTCTGAAGCATTGTCCGGCTTGATCTTGACCATCCATCTGATACAGTCGCAATCAAACGACGCTCTGTCATCGTCCCCGATAGCCTAACCTGAGAATCGTCCATCTTCTAGCCTTAAGATCTCTCTCATTTCTTAACCAAATTAAGTGAATTTTTTTTAAATGCTCGTCTAGACTAGAGGAACATATCCATAAGGTTATGATGCCATGAAATCAACTAAAAAAAGGAGAGTTCAGATTGGCTACAGAGTAAGTGAAGTTTTATACCTTAGCTCTGATAAGTGAAGCATCAATCAGCGGGTCTTGGCACGTTCGCTGGGATCCACGAAGCCTAGAGATTGAGCTTCTGGTCTTGGTGTAAGGCCTAGGTATGATTTTGATCAAGACCGATTTTGGGTGTTTGCCTAGTGCTTGTTGAGGTTATTTCAGAGGGTAATTTGATGGGGCTTTGTCTTCTCTTACTGTTCTGAAGGTGTGGGCATGAGCAATTGAAGTTTAGTTGAGTTTTTAGGGATGCCCTATTTCTGCTCTAATTTTTAAGCTCAAAATTAGGATTACACAAGGTGAATCAAGACAATGGAGTGATTGGAATGGGCTGTGGAGGTCTCAAAGGAGCTCTATGAGTGATTTGGGATGCTCTCTCTGAGAAAATTTTAGCACACCTCCCATGGCTGTGGAGGTGAGTTTTTATAAAAATGGCCATGGGGTGGCTCTCAGGGAAAATGTTTGGGTGCATTGTAGTGTTTAGATGGAGGGCAGAGGAGCTCTACAATTTGGTTTGGCTGTGTTGGCCTCTAGTTTGATTTGGGTGAAGTTCCATGGGGGTGGCTCTTGGTTTTGAGCTTCTCCGGTGACTAGGCCGGCCAACCATAGCAAGGGTAGGTGGCTAGATGCTCAAGGCATCCAGGGGAATCTGTCAAAGCAACTTAATGCAACGAGGTTTAGTTTTGGTAAGGGTGTGAATTTTTGGAAATAAAATCCCTTAATTTGGGGGACTTTTGGTCCATGGCTTAGTTCAGGTGGTTAGATGGGTTTTGGCTCAGTCTTAGAGTCTAACCAATGGTTGAGCTAGAGTTAATTTGATGACTTTGGGGTAGTTAGGCCATCTTTAATGCATAGGCTCAATATGGGTTCAAGTGATCAAAGTTTGAGTTTGGGCTAGGTTANTTTTTCTTGTTAGGCTTATCCTTAGATTTTGGTTTGTCTTTAGGAGTGGTTATTAGAAAAATACCCTTAATCGACATTCCAAACTAAGAACTCATAATAGTAAACTAGAATTAGCCTAGGGGATTTCTTACCTCGCTACTCTATGGGATCGATACTCTGGGTCTTAAAAAAATACTATATTACTTGAAACGATACGTATAATTGCGTAGAACCCCTAGTATACAGAATAAAAATTGATTATAAATTCTGTAACATATTGATTTTGCACACTTGCCACTAAAAGAAATCGGGTCAAGTTTTTTGCCAAGAAATTAAATAATGGTGTAATTACGGGTTGGGTCAAGTTTTTGGTGCCGTTACCAGGGAGGTAATGATAAGAACTTAAGCAGAATTTTTGTTGAAACTGGAAGACTTAGATTTGGAAATCATAGTGTTATTATCTAGTGTTTTTATTTATTGCGAGTCTAATTAATATATATAAAAAAATTATAAATACTAAAAATATTTTTGAGTGTTTGAAATTTTGGATATCTGTCCTATTAGTTAAGTCCTTAGATTTAAATGTGTAGTTCACGAGCTACAGACCTTGAACCGTACGACTTAGAACTAGGGAGAACTTTAAGGAGGATTAGAAAACATCAAGGAAAAAAGTGGTGAGCAAGTGAAATATGTATAAGCTTAGGATTCGTTGCGCTGACGAATTTAAACCAAGTGTTTTAGAGGAGGAAACCATAGGATATATGTGTTATTGTGTTTGTGATTTGAGATTATGTGTGACATAATATATTGGTTTTAGTGTAGATTGATCAGTTTGATTGATTTTGGTTGATGCTTGGATTGTTAGTGGATTGATTTGATCTTTGTGTATTGTGAGGGAGGTGATTCCTTAACTTCTTATTATGGCTAGACTTATATATGTTCTCTTATAGTAGTTGGATTGATGAGTCCACTATGACTCTGGTCTCAACCAGACTTGAGTTTTATAGGAGACATCTTGAGTTTGGACAGTGGTAGTTGCAGCTCAATTTTGTTACTTCCTTTCTCTGACCATTTTTACATTTGAAACTACTTGATGAGAAATATTGTGGATGATCTTACACTACCCTTACAACTATTAGAGATGCACACTTAAAGAGATAAGGTTATGCTTGGGGTTGGTGGTCACGACTCAACGTATCGAGGATAATCATTTCCATTGGGTTAGACCCTGTAAAAGCATTTAAAAGTACACAATTAATCAGTGTAGTGAGATGTGATGAGATGGAAGAAGAATTGAAATCATTTATCAAGTGTGTTTTTGTTTGAGTTACAACAATATAGATGACTTAGGGAACACTTAGATATATTTCTATGCATTGTACTAGTAGACTTTTCCTTAATTTAATTTCATTTCAACATGTTTTCGTTTAGATTTACTTTCTATTGCAAGTTGTTTTGTCCTGTTGAATAATTGTAAAGGTATATGACAAACATTTGTGATAGATTGAATTTCTGAACTATTTTTCTTCTCACTCATGTTTTTTATATTGAATGATGTACATATTGAAAATCAAGTTTATGGGGAAGAAAAAATTTTAAAACTTAACTTTGTTTGTCCTAACTAGCCTGTATTTAATTTGATATCACTTTTAAAATGACTTGTGACATGTGGTGTTACCTTTAGGTTACTATAATTTTGATTTTAGAAATGTAAAAAAAAAACAAAGTTGGAATCCTATGTGAAGAAACTGATCTAGAGTTAAAATATTTTGTAGGAAACATTAGGAAAATGATTTTGATATTTATGGTAGAAAGGAGTTGAATATTTGAAAAACTAAAATTCTTTAATTTATACTTTATGAGAATTGAGCCTTTATTGAAATACTTACTTTTAAAAATTGAGGGAAAGTTTTGAGTTTTTTACTTTAGGAAGAGAATAGTAAATTTAAAATTATTGAAGGTCTAGTCATATATAATAATCCTCACTTTAAAAAAAAAAGAAAGAAAAAATAAGTAAGGATTAAAAAGATCCTGAAGGAAAGAAAAAAAAAAAGAAAAAAAGAAAAGAAAAAGAGAAAGTAAAAAGAAATGAAAAGTGAGGAGAAGCTTGAGGAGAAGGCTAATGAAAAAATTGATTTGACTAGAATCATTTTAAAGCAAAAAACATAGAAACAATCCTATGCTTTTTCTTATTTTAAAAAAGTACTGGTATAATTGGTATAGATAGGGTGCTTAAATTTTATTTTTGAACTTTCTAAGAATATTTAATTGAACAAGTTTCAATAACTTTTAAACTAAATTGAAAATCAGGTTTCCTAAGTTGGATATGAGATATTCTTACACCCTACTACTAAGTTGATTTTCTAGAATTTCCTATAAGTTGCACTATAATATTTCCGAGACAAAATTATAAGAAACTCTACTAAAACCAATTACATCAAATCAATAAATTTTGTTTTTAAAGTTAAAGTGTTTCTTGAGGACAAGTAACTTATAAGTTTTAAGGAACTGATACGCCTAAAAATTGGCTACTTTTTATACACATTTTGTGCTCATTTTTAATGACATTGCACTTTAATTGAATAGATTTTCTGTGTTTTTATTACAGGTGAACGAAATGAAGTTTTTGAGAAAATGGAGCAAAAAAAATTGTGCAATTTGGAGTTAAATTAAGCAATGGAGAAAATTTTGATATGTCGCTTTATGGTATGTCTTTCTATGCTCAATTTCCTTTATGATTATCACATGTTTTTGAATGGAATTATACTTTAAATGAAGGTTATTTTCATGTTTATCTTGTAGGTATAACACTTGGAGCGGATCAGAGCTGAAACAGGGTGAAAGAGAGCAAAATAGAGTGAAACAGTGGTGGTTCCAGCAAGGTGGCGCCTAAGCACCAGAAAGTGGTGCCTAGGCTCTAGTGTTGCCCAATTCTAGCACCAAGACACTTAATTCTGGCACTTAGGCACCAGAAAAGGTTTATGACGGTTCTAGACGCCCCAAGGAGTTTATAAGGCAACTTTTGGGACTTGGGAAGGCACCTTCTAGCATTTAAAAACTATTGGAACTCCAAGAATGTGCAGGATCATAAATAAAAGTAGGAGATGCAAATTTCTACCTTTTATGGAGAGATTGGTGAGGAATTTTGAGAGATACGTGTAAGGAAGTGTATGAGCATTGCATATATCGACATGAAACTTTGTTGAAGGATTTTCATCATTCGTTCAGAGGGAAAAAGCTAAATACTATGTTTTGTCATCATCTTATAATTATTGTAAACACATTTTAGTGGATTTTCTTTGATTTAATGAAGTTTTCTATTGTGCCTTTTCCATGCTTCGTGAGTAGTATTTTTTACTCTTTTATTTTGATATGAAGTTGTGGCATGAGTAGGAAAATCTGTTTTAAGATAGAAAAAATTTTATTTCCATGTGATGTGTAATATATCCTTTACTTTATCCACATAACTTACAGACAATATGTTAAGTTAAAATCTATTGTAAGTGAAACTAAGACTTAGAAGAGCAGTGATCTCATAACTTTAGTGCACTCACATTGTCCGTTTGACTATAATGAAGTAGTTTAGGTGGCAATGCAATGTTTAATGAAATATAATTCATGATTGTTTCTATTATGAGTTTCTAGGTGACATCTAGTTGTGTAAAACTAATAGAATGCTATGCATAATAATACATTTGGGAGAGGGTAAGTAAACATATGTTCTTTGTCAGCACATAATTTATTAAATAATTATATCAATTCTTCTATTGCTTATGTCATTGTCTTCATTATACTTTTCTCTTGCAATGAATTAGATGAATGTTTAGTAATTTAGATTTACTTTGAAATACTCTTATTTCATTAATGTGATGGTATTTCACTTGAACTTCATTTACATTGCAATTTAGGTCGTTGTAATGTTAAAACTTGTTATAACTGAATTAGGATTCAGGAGGGCAATGTAATTCTCAACTAAGTGGTACAACATTGAATTTATGGGTAAGAAGGCAGTCCAAAGATTCAATGCAATGTTAGGGAGATATTCGTTAATGGGTGTAAATTTGTTGTTTCTTGGGTGACAGGCTAGATTTCTACCAATTTAAATTAAGGCTTCATACCTGATACACTAAAACTACATGCATATTTACACCTATATTATGCTCATTTTTTGTGATATTGCACATTAAAGGAAGGTATTTTTCATGTTTTATTACTGGTTGTTTATTTTTAGGACTTTAAGAAAAAAGAAAGCAAAAAATGATGGAATTCGGAGTCAAAATGGAGCTTTGGAAGAAATGTTCATTGCTGACAGTGCCAGACCAGACATTGATGATGCCATTTGACAGAAAGCACAGATTAATTAAATGGCTACTAGTGTCGATGGTGCCAGAATGGGCACCGATGGCACCAATGTCAGTGTAAGCCCTATTTCCAGAAGATTCAATGAATTTGGACGCTTTTTGAAGAGTTTTTGGATGATCCTATTGGAAAACCGACATTAGGATCTATTTAGAGCGAAAATTGATAAAAAAAAGAGCCCCTTCACACCCATCAACTGCTTTCCACTCTCTTCTACGCTATTCCACAGTCCCTATAGACACTTAGAGTCCATTAGTCATTTATTTTCTTTATAGTTTTGAGTTTTTATTGTGAGTTTAAGTGTGAATTCTTCTTTAAGAGTGTTGGAGAGGGAGAGAAGTGAGAGATTTCTTCTTCCTACATTTTTCCTATGAGAGGCTATAAGGGATTTGCTTTGAGAAAGTGTTTCAGATAAGTGTTGTTTTTTTATTATTGTTTTATAAACTTTCTTTGATATATATGAAATTTGTGTTTTGTTGTATCTTTCTCATAAAGTCTGAGTAGTTTCATTTATCTTTCTCCCTACTCTGAGATATGGTGAAATGAAGAGATAATTTGGATGTGCCAATGTTAAAATATAAAATAAATTATGATGGTTTTTCAACTCCATTCTTAATTTACTTTTCGATCTGACCAATTGAATTGTTAAAATACGTTGTGAAAGGTATGATTTGGGAAATGGAGTATGAGTTCTACAACAGAGTGAGAATCATATTTAATTCCATGAAGGAGTATTTTGTTCATGGAATTAAGTGCAAATAAATAGAAAAATATACATTGTTGGGTGTAGAATTAGAGATTTTAGGGTTACAGACTAAAATCCACAATTCAATCTTAGTGTTTAAGAACTAAAGCGAGCATTAGCCTTCAGGTGAAGGGAACTAGGAGCTCTGGAGTGAGAGCCAATATCTTCCTAGCCTAGCCACTAATTTAGAGACTAAACCTGAGATTAGCCAATGATATTTTATAACACTGAATCAGGGTAGAGAATTAAAATTGTTCCTGTTTGACACAATACATATTTTAAACCATTTATCTCATCTCATTTTACCAAAAACTCATTGTTGTGGGAAAGATGCTTTTTAATATTAGAAAACTTCATCACATAAATATAGTTTAGTACTTATAATTTTAAACTTTACATTTAAGTTTTGCTAGTATTTAATAATTTTGTTCCGATAGTATCTCAAACATTCAAAATTAGTGACAGTAATTTTGTTTTATTTATGTGAATTTCCTAGTTAATTTATCATTTCAAATTTAAATGTTCCTCGTGGGATTGATATTTGGGGCTTAAATAGAAAGTCTTATATTACTTGATAAGGATACGTGTACTTGCGTAGAATTCCTACATTAAGTGCTTAACATTCTTATTCATAAAATATCACATCAAGTTTTTGGCACCGTTATAAAGCGGAGTCAACTTTATAATTTTAAACAACTACATTTTTTGGGATCAAGTTGTTGGCACCGTTGCCAGGGAAGGTAACGGTAAATTAAATAGATTTGGTAAATTTGGAAATTTAGAGAAAAAATATAAAAAAAATTTAAAAATATATAGAATCAAAAAATTCAAAAAAAAAATAATATATATAACTATATATATTTAAGAGTTTTTTAAAGAAATGTTTCCTTGCTTATTATATTTGTTAATGAAAAATATTACATATGAAGGTTTAGTACCTTATGATTCAGAATTAGAACGAACAATTGGAAAAATTTGAAAAAAAGAAATTTAAACAAAATGACGAATAACTTAGATAATTAAAGAAATAAAAATCGATAAAGACCTTTAAAAGATTATGCTAATCCTACAGCAGATGAACTTCAGTTAACTATTTAAAATCATGTTGTTGCTACTAATTCATTTGAGCTTAAACTCGCAATTATCTAAATAATACAAAATAATCAGTTTGGAGGAACACCTATTGAAGATCCTAACTTATATCTTGCTAGTTTTCTTGAAATACCTGCTACTTTTAAATATGATGGAGTGTCTAATGATGCTGTTAGGCTTAGTCTTTTTCCTTTTTCATTAAGGGATAAAGCTAAAGCTTGGTTAAATTCATTAACACCTGGATCTATCAGAACTTGGGGAGAACTATCATAAAAATTTTTGGCTAAATATTTTCTACCCTCGAAAACTGCTAAGCTTTGGAACGATATTACATCTTTTTGTCAGTTTGAAGGGGAATCAATATATGAAGCCTGAGAAAGATTTAAGGATTTCCTTAGAAAATATCCATACCATGCTTTACCAGATTGGTTAATAATTCTAACCTTTTACAATGGATTAGGAGGATCACTTAGATTTATTATAGATGATACTGCAGGAGGATGACTAATGTCAAAATCTTTTGATGAGCATACTCTTTATAAAAAAAATGGCTACTAACAATTTTTAATGGCCCTCTGAACTGGTAAATCCTTAGAGAGTAGCTAGTATTTATGACTCTGATGTAATATCTATTTTAGCATCTCAAATTGCTGCTATATCGAAAAAGATTAATCAAATTGGAGTGAAGT
>NEWO01000918.1:65089-86663 GCA_003013225.1 Phalaenopsis aphrodite
ACCTTTTGAGCAAAATTGCATTTGAGGAAAAGATGATCAAGTGTCTCCTCCTCCTCATGGCAAAGATGACAGAAGGAAGGACCTCTAAGGACTTTCATTTTAAGGATATCATCTATTGGGATCAAGCATTGTTAAGGCCTCTAGCATAAAAATGACATTGAAGTCGTCAACCACTTACCTCAGATTTCAGTTCCCCACTAAACATTTGGCCAATGAAATAATTCTTGATAGATATATGCTGAAATTTTCTGTGAGGGAGCTTTTTTGGTGATGATCCTATCTCTTTGACTAGGATAGAAAGGGGTTTTCTTTGCCAGCTGAGTTGATCATTATTCAAAATGGTATGCAGCAGCCTAGAGTTCCATTGATCATCTGACCAATAATCCTTAACCAGCTCTTTGAAATTGGGGTTAGAGTTATAGCATAGTACTTTAATTACATTCCAAGTCCACTTGTCTAAGCAGAAATTGTTTTTTCCTTCTCCCAACTCCTAAATAAAGGTCTGTTGAGCCTGCTTTCTGACTTCCTGAAGCTTGCCGCAAATCCTAGAATCTCCTAGCTTTTTGTTAACTAGATTTGGATTTACAGATGTACAATACTTCCCCATCATGAAATTAGCCCAAAGACTATCCTGAGCTCCGAATTTAATCCACAACTTGCATAAATTAATGAAGCTAAGGTGTTGAAAATCTTTAAATCCCAAGCCTCCAACAAAATGAGGTTTGCATAATTTCTTCCAAGAAAGCCAGTGAACTTGCTTCTTTTGACCTGCCCATAAGAATTTATTAAAAAATCTCCCCAATAAATTTTGAGTGACTTTCTTCATTGTAAACATTTGAAGAGCATATGAAGGAATGACAGTGAAAATGCTCTTGAGAAGTGTGATCCTCCCTCCATTAGAAAGGAAAGAATTAGTCCAGCAATGAAGTTGGGCTTTAATTTGATCAAATGAATCATTAAATTGAATTTTCTTTGTTCTTCACTTAATTAATTCAACCCTAAGATATTTGATAGGGAAAGAAGACAAGCAAATTCAGTATAATTGGATATCCAGTTTTTAATCTCAGGAGAACTGTTAGAACTAACAAAAACTTGGCATTTTTGTTTGTTTAACTCCGTACCTAAAGCATGTTGGAAGTGTTTAAGGCCCTTATACAAATTTTTTGTAGCACTCTTAGTGGCATTAAAAAAGATTATCACATCATCTGCATAGGACAGATGGCTGATGCACACATTGAATTGGTGCTGATAAGACAAATTGGGAGAGGTTGAGAACATCTAATTTAGTAATCTGGATAAGTAGTCCATGGCCAGAATGAAAATTGTGGGGGATAAGGGATCCACTTGCTTGATCCCCCTAGAACTGAGAAGAAGTCATGGCATGTGCCATTAACAAGTACATAATGATTATTACATTGAAGCCATCTTTTAATCAGTAACATGAAATCCTCAGAAAAACCCCTGGTAGCAACAGTTTCCAAGATAAAAGCCCAATTAATTGTGTCATAAGCCTTCTTGATATCCAATTTATAGATAACATTACCTCCCCTACACTTCCTATCCAAATCTAAATGCAGTTCTTGAGCTAGTAAAATATTATCAGATATAGTTCTCCCTTTAAAAAAGGCTTCTTGATTAGAACTAATAATCTGTTGAAGGTGGGGTTGAAGTCTGGAGATCAAAACCTTGCTGATAACCTTGGTTATAACATTAGTCATGATAATAGGCCTGAAATCCCCCCAGTCTTTCAGAACATATTTGGTGGACTTTGGCGGGATTGCCATTATACAAATTTTATCCAAACGAGAGATATGATGCAAGATGTATATAACTTTTTGACAGATAAAAATGATAATTGAGAAATTAGAGATGAGGGAAACGTTAGTTTCTCCGCTTCACTGCTTAATCCAATATCAAGACAATGGCATTTTTTCATATCGCAAAGTTACTCCCTACCGTGAAGATTAGTAGTGTTACAAAAGAAAGTGCCATTTTAAACTATTGCATTCAAATGGAAAAGCCCATTGATGTGGGATCAATTATTTTAAAATCTATTATGGGTATTAATATGAATGAGCCTATATATGGATTGAGGAATCCTTTTATAATTTTCTTACTTTGTAATCAAACTCAAGTGCCATATGAAAGTTGGGAGAAACTATTATTACCTTGGAAGCCCAGGATGACTATTGATGACAATTATATTGGGAATGGAAATGAAGCTTTAGATGTAATCTTGGATCATGAATCACATGCTTCAACACCATTAATGCCACAAATAGTAGGAAGTTCAATAGCCTTGGAGAAGATAATGAAGAAAATAAAAAGAGAAATTCAGAGTATTATGAATACAAAAGGAAATCTTAACTACTTTTTTGATCACCTAGATTGGAAAATGAAGGAGAACTTTGATCATACTGGAACAATTGAAGCAGGATTGGAGCAGATGCTCAAGAAAAATGGTTGAATTGATGAAAATTCAACTGATCAATTTCCGTACCAACCCTTCTACAATTTGTACGTCCATTACCAGTCTATGGGAGATATTAAAGGAGGAGAAAGCTTGATGAAGCAAATTAATTGAAGAAGTTGGACTCTCTACTATTTTAAAGTAAATATGTTCTTAATGTGATTGTGTGGATTTAATCTACTTTACTTTATTTTACTTTACTTTACTTCTCTTTAGAACTCTAATAAATTTCATTATGTGTATAGTTTTGTGTTAGCGTTCTAGTGTTATGACTTGATTTTGACAATGAATTATAATTTAGTTTGCTTTATGTATGCGAAAGTGTGATTAGAAAAATGTATTTGTAAAATGTGTCTTTTCATATATAAAAGTTAGTTTGGAGTAGTTTGTGAAAATGCTTGTTTGTGAATTATTTTAAGATGAAAATTAGTGTTTAAAAGAAGTAAATAAACTTTAGAGTGAACTGAAAGAAAGTTGAAAATTGCAAAAAATTAAGAAAGTGAATTTTGGGCGACTGGTGCGACAGCGCCGACATGGGCGCCGACAACGCCCTCGACCAAAAAATCCCCAAACCCCTTAAAATTTGTGATTTGCACAGCAAAACACCATTTTTACTTCTTTGGTCACCTTCAACCTCCGGTTTTTGCACCGAGGGCTTACTATTTCTTGGATTTGAGGCGATTTTAAGGCAAAAACATTTCGGATTTCATATTCTCTAGGTAAGAGCTACACTTTGAACTCAAAATTTTTTATTTTCACCAAAGATTTATCTTATATTGCCCAGATCCAAAATTTTGAAATTTTTTAAGAAGAATTTGAGAAAATCCTTTGGTGAAGATTTCTTACTTAGTAGATTTAAGTTTAAAACTTTCCACATTGTAATTTTTAAAATTTTGGGAATTTGTTTAGATTTTATAAAATTTTCTTAGATACCATGGCACTGAGAATTTGCAAGGGAAAGAGAAAGGTGGATTATGCTGATCAAATTTTGTCAACTAAAAGGCTAACATTTATTTCAATAGTCTACTTGCAACTAAGAAAGTAATTCTGGATCGAGGATTTAAAAATCCGTGTGGAGAAGTTGAAAGATTGATCAATGCTCGACAGTGGGAGAATATTTTTTACTTTATTGTTGAGGCTATTTTTGGTATAGTGATGGAGTTCTATGCTAAATTTAAGGAAACGTTTGAAAAGTACTTGTTTGTTTGTGAGAAAATGATGGAATTTACAATAAGGAGAATTAATGAATTTTATGAATAAGAGGAAGTGTATAGCTGCCAGTACAAATTATTTTCTGCTACAAATGAGGCCTTAAATGAAGTTATTTCTTTTCTTACTGATGGAAGAGGAGCTTAGAAAGTGAACAATGATGTTAAGGTAAAATTCCCTCTTTCTATGTTAAATGTAGTATCTAAGGCCTAACACTGCTTTATTTCTGGTAGAATGATACAAACAAATCATCATAGTGAGGTTACAAAGGATAGAGCATCTTGAAATTCTATATCCAGCAGATGAGAAGGATAGATGTAGGCTCTATTGTTTATATAAACACTCGTTCTATTGCTTTGAGAGAAACTATTGGTGGTTTAGCACATCTTGCCCTAATCTTCAGATTATGCAACCAGGTAGGAGTTGGTTTTAGAATGGATGGAAGAGGATTGAACCTTTAAAACCGATTGGGCCTGCCAATATTAAGACTTATGAATCTCATGTTGGATGGGGATCTAGACGTAGGAGTAGGGATATTCCTTCTACTTCAAGTACCCCTAATCTGTAGGGACTTTTGGAGCAGATAATGATCCAACAGGGAGATATCATGAGAATGGAAAGTAAAATGAAAAATATGGAGGTCAGAAATGCACAAAATGATGATTTGACAAGGAAAAAAGTTTGAATATGATGCTGCTTATGATGATGTAATGGTAAGGTACATGAGTGGTGACCACTCCGTTCAGTTTCCTACTCACCCTGTTTTTCCCCAGATCAACAACAAAACTTTGATGTGGAAGAAAAAGAAGATGATGATTGGTAATGTTTTAATTTGATTCTTTGTTTAGTTTATGTTTAGTTGTACTTTATTGTTGTGATTGTTTGTTTTTAGAGTGTGATACTTTAATTTATTTTAATATTATGTTGTATTGTGAACAAAAGGATTTTAAGACTATTTTTTACAATGGAAATCATTTTAGTACTGTTGTTTGTTTTTAGCAATTTGTTGAATGTGTTTGCAGTTAACTCTTTCTCAACAAATTTTTATATGTATTATGTGTTATTTATTGTTTTAACTTATGTAGTTTTTTCATATTAGCACATGCAATATTTCAGAGTTAAGTTTCAATATCAGAATCTTCAACAGGTAAGTATTTTCTTTAAATATTAAATCTTTTCATTCACCCTTTATTTTTTTCTAGTTTTTCATGCTAAATCTTTTAAAAATTTAAGTTTGGGGGGAAAGAAAAATTCCTTTTTAAAGAAAATAAACTTAATTTTATTTGTCTCAATTAGCTTTATTTTCAAATTTTTAAAATTTAACATGTCCATTGGTATTAGAGAGTAACTTTAGATAACTATATTTGTGTTTCTAAATAAATATAGTAAACCTAAGTAAACATTTTCAATAATAAAGGTTAATTTTACAGATTAAAATATTTGATATGATAGAATAAGACTATGTTTTTCTATTGTAAGAAAAGGAATTTGTATTTTTGAAGAATTAAAAATCTTAGAAATTCTTGTAAGAAGAAAAGAATAAAACTTTTTGAAAAATCATTAAAGCTAATATAAATTTATAAAGTGAAGGAATGTGAAAAGTTTTTAACTTTAAGAAGAAGATAGTAAAGTTCAAAATCATTAAAGGCTATCCAGATATAGTAATTCTCAAATAAAAAAAAGAAAAAAGAAAATTGATAAAAAATTATCCTTAAAAGAAAAGAAAAGAAAAGGAAAGAAAAGAAAAAGATGTGAGGAAATATTGAGGAGATGCCTAATTAAAAATTGGCTTCACTTGAATCAACTTGAAGAAGAAGGCTTGGCTACATTTTCTAAACTTACATTTCAATATTAGCATATTTACTAGTAAAGCTTCATTAAGTTCTTTTTCATATGGATATTCTAAGTGGCTTTAATATGAATAGTTTGCAGATTTCCTTGAAAAGAATAGAGAATAAGAAATCTTAGACTTGACTGCTAGATATTCTTACACCTTTAGTATTAACTGGAGTTATTTTACATTTTTATTAAGTTATGCTACTGTATTTAATGCAATAAAATATGGAAATCTAGAAGTTAAATTCTTTGCCACGAGTCATACTTTTATGTAGCAAAGGAGCTACTTGAGAACAAGTAACATTTAAGTTTGGGGGATTTTGATACAATAAAAATAAATGCAAATTTAGACCTATATTTTATACTCATTTTTGGTCATATTACACTTTAAAGGAAGGTATTTTTCATGTTTTATGGCAGGTTGTTAATTTTTAAGGACTTGAAGCAAAAAGGAAGCAAAAAGGAAGCAAAAAGGATGAAATTTGGAGTCAAAATGGAGCTTTAGAAGAAATGTTTAGCGCCGACGACGCCATTTGATAGAGAGCACAAATTAATTAAATGACTACTAATGCCGACGATGTCAATGTCAGTGTAAGCCATATTTCTAGATGATTTGACAAATTTAGACATTTTTTGAAGAGTTTTTGGATGCTTCTATTGAAAAACCAACATTATGCTCTATTTAGAGCACAAACTGATATGAAAAAAGCCCATTTGCCCCCCTTCGCACCCTTCAACCACTTTCCACTCTCTTCCACGCTACTCCACATTCCCTACAGCCACTTAGAGTCCACTAGACATTTATTTTCTTTAGATTTTTGAGTTTTTGTGGTGAGTTTAAGTATGAATTCTTCTTTAAGAGTGTTGGAGAGGGAGAGAAGCAAGAGATTTTTTCATCCTACATTTTCTAAGAGAGGCTACAAGGAATTTTCTTTGAGAAAGAGTTTCAGATAAGTGTTTTTTGTTTATTATTGTTTTATAAACATCCTTTTCTATATGAAATTTGTGTTTTGTTGTATCTTTCTCATGAAGTCTGAGTAGTTTCCTTTATCTTCCTCCCAACTCTGAGATATGGTGAAATGAAAAGATAATTTGGATGTGCCATTGTTAAAATATAAGATAAATTATGATTATTTTTCAACTCCTTTCTTAATTTACTTTTTGATCTGACCAATTGAATTATTGAAATATGTTGTGAAACATATGATTCGAAAAATAGAGTATGAGTTCTACAACAGAGTGAGAATCACATTAATTCCATGAAGGAATATTTCGTTCGTGGATATAAGTGCAAATAAATAAGGAAATATACATTATTGAGTGTATAATTGGAGATGTTAGGGTGACAGAGTAAAATCCCCAATTCAGTCTTAGAATTTAAGCACCAAAGCGAGCGTTTCTCTTCAAGGGAAGGGAAGTGGGAACTTTGGAGTGAGATCAGTATCCTTTTAGCCTAGCCACATATTTAAGGACTAAACCAGAGATTAGCCAATGATTTTCTATAACTCTGAATCAGGGTAGAGAATTAAAATTGCTTCTATTTGGCACAATACATATTTAAACCATTTATCTCATCTTATTTTACCAAAAACTCATTGTAGTGGGAAAGATGCTTTTTCATATTAGAAAACTTCATCACATAAACATAGTTTAGTAGTTATTGTTTTAAACTTTGAATTTAAATTTTTCTAGTAGTTAATAATTTAATTCTGATAGTATCTCAAACATTCAAATTTAGTGACAGTAATTTTATTTTATTTATGTGAATTTTCATAGTTAATTTATCATTTCATATTTAAACCTTCCTCTTGGGATCGATATTTGGGGCTTAAATAGAAAGTCTTATAATACTTGATAACAATATGTATACTTGCGTAGAATCCTTACATTAAGTGTTTAACATTCTTATTCATAAACTATCACATCATGTTTTTAGCATCATTGTAAAGCGGAGTCAACCTTATAATTTTACACAACTATATTTTCGGGAATCATAACCTTAACACTAGAATTAGGCCAATATAGTGTGATAGGCTGTAGGACTATAATGGTGAGAGCCTAAACAGTTCTAACTGGGTATTCAAGATGCTAAGGAATCAACTTTTAGTCAATCAATGATCTTTATAACACTTGAACAAGGGTAAAGATTAGCTTAGCTCCTATTGTCACTGACCATATTAAATTTTAAGTAACCCATTCCTACCCACTATTTAATTTAGCATGTGAAAGGTAGCTTTTACATCTAAAAGTGCACCAACCCAGTTTATCAAATTAGTATTATCTTTAGATATAGCTTTGTATTTAGGAACATTTATTATAAAAATACTCGTAATCGACATTCAAAACTAAGTCTTGATAGTAGCATACTAGAATTAGCCTAATTGATTTTTTTACCTCACTTCTCTATGGGATCAATACTCTTGATCTTAAGAGAAAACCTTATGTTAATTAAAATGATACATACACATGCGTAGAACCCCTAGTGTGTAAAATATAAATTAATTCTAAATTTCATAACATATCCATTTTGCACACTAGCTTTCTAAGGAAATTGGGTCAAGTTTTTGGCCAAAAAACTAAATAACTGCATAATTGAGGGTCGGTCCAGAAAACTAAGAGACACTAAATGACACAAAAAAAAATTAAATTAATACTACATTCTTCCTTATCTTTTGCGCCCAGAAACCCTATGAAAAAGGGCATGGGGATTTGAGTTCGGGTTCATTTCATTCAATTTTTTTTAAGTCTTTTGATATTTACTATGGATGATGGCTCAAGCAAGAAGGAAATGGATGTTCATCTTCTATTTTTGGAAGGCTTTCAACTTTTGGTGTCTTCTATAATAGAAAAGAAGAATAAATTTGTTAAGAAAAAGAAGTGATCGACACCCAAGCATGTGCTGGTTGAGAAAGTTGGTTATTCTGACAGGCCAAATGCTAGAACACTAAAGAGGACATCAACAGTGGATTCTTGTCTGGCCGTGGGCATGAGCACTGATGTGGTTGCTGCAAAGAATGAGTGGTCACTCCTTCTGTTGAGGCGCTGTTGACCTCACTTTTGATTGAGGTTTAGTTTTTCCTCTTTAGTATCCTAAGGTCTAGCCATAGGACTTTCCTATTGGCTATTCTTAGAAAACTAGACATGAAACCCTCACCATTAGAAATTCTACACTTCTCTTTACTTAACTTGAAGTTCCACATATTGATCCTAACCTCTAGCACTTAGTAGGTGGGGTCATTATGGGGTACCTCAAGATAAGTCACCCTTAGGACTGCTAGACCATAGGATTGACCCTGGGTGTTGGTCTAGGGCTAAGACACTCACTTACAATCACTTACACTCACAATCACTCACTACCCTAAACCCAAAACATCTAGGCCTTGGTCCCTTGATACTTTTAGAAGACTCCTGTAGGTAGTCCCCTAAACCCATTAGCTCTAGGCTAGGGTTTAGCTAAGACCACTACATAGAGGACCCAAAATGGGGTTTCCATTGGTCCATGGCTTATTGATGGTGGTTGGCACTCCAACTCTACCAAGATACTCAACCTACCCCTTTGCCCCTAAATTCCCCCAAATTACCTAGATACCCTTGGGACCCCAAATTTGGCCAAAATCTCCAAATCTAGGCAAAATACCCAACTTGATTCGAAAATCATTTCAAACACCTTGAAAACACCCAAACTACACAAAATCTCCAAATTGGCCAAATTACCAAAATACCCCTCTTTAGCCGAAAATTCCGAAAATTCCAAAAAATTCCCAAAACCTCCCAAATATTCCCAATTTCATTCTTCTCAACCATCACATGACCCAATTTGACCATCTTTGATCAAAACCCCCAAATTGCCCTTTAAAGGCCCATATTTTCCCCAAATCACTCCAAATGTCTAGCCAATTGGTCTCAATTTATCCCAATTTCAATTCTAAACTCAAATTCACTCTTGATATGACCAATCTAGACCAAATCCTAGCTCAATTGGTCCATGATTTGAACCCAATTTTGATTTAGATCAAAACCCCAATTTTGGCCGCATGACCTGGTTTCACCAAATTAAACCCATAGCCCACCCAATTGGCCACAATTTATGTTGAAAATTATTTATAACATCCCCATACATCAAAATTGACCTTCAATTGGCCTTGATGAGACCTCAAATTCATTTGATTTCAACCTAAGTCCAAAAGCCCCAAATTTGCCCCAAATTGGCCATGTCTCAAAATCTCACCAAATTAAGGGTCTTAACTCCAAAATTTCCACTCTATCCCTTCATGAAAAATCTTAAAAACATCTCCCTAGATCATGTGGACCATTCAATTTGGACTTAGCCCAAGGCTAGCCCATCTTAGACCCATGTCTAGCCCAACATACCCAAATTGACCAATTTCAAAAATCCCTCAAATTGACCTACCAATTGAACTCAAAATCACTTCAACCCTTCTCCAAATATCTTCATAACAATCATCTACACAATGTTGATCAATCAATTGGGTCAATTGACATTGCTAGCCTAGCCCAAACCCAAGATTTGGTCATTTGCACTCACTTGAACGCTTTCACCAAAAATTGACTTAACCATGTCTAAGCCACCAAAGTAATGATTTCAAAGCCACCAAAACCTTCCTAAAGACAAGGCTAAACCCTCATAAAATCACCATGACAAGCTATGGACCAATGGATCCCCAAATTAAGGGATTTTACCCATTTTTGGACCTAACTTGAAATATCTCCAACATCATCACTTACCCTTGGGAGATAATCATCATTAGCCACCGCTGACTTCCTTGAGCCAAGAGGTGACCAATGCCTGGCTGGCCAGCCACCATGGTGGCTGGAAAATTGCCAAAACCATGGCCAAGAGAAGGAATTTTCTCCCAATTCAAACCAAAAGGCCAAATCAGCTCAGCTGCTCATTGGAGCTTCTCATCCCTCCACATAAGCAGCCAAATGCACCCATCAATTGGCCTTGGCAGCCAGCCTAGGCCATTTTATTTAAACTCCCCCTCCATGGCCAAAAGGAGAGAGCTTGAAAATCCTTGGGAAGACTCTGTAAAACTTATTCAAGAGCTTCCTGGAGACCTCTTGAGCTTAACCAAACCTTCCCTAGCCACTCAAAGCCATTGCTCGAGTTCATTTTTGGAGCTCAATTTCATGTCTAAAATAGGACATCCTCCAAACCTCCACTAAATTCAAATTAATTGCACCCACACCATCCCAACATCAAGAGAAGAAGATCCCCCATAAATGCCCCATCATGCGACCACCCTAAGGTGGACTTCGAGCAAACCACCAAATCGGCCTGGGTCAAATTTGGGTCTAGGCATTTCACCACAACCAGAGGCTCCATCCCTAGGCTCCTGAGACCCACACAAATCTTCTACAAGCATCCAATCGAGCTACCCCTCTTGGACTAAGGTATTTAAAGTTAACCCTAAATCGAGTTTCTTTTAATTATTCATGAATATAAGTCAATTTAAGGGTTCATCAACCATATGGATGTGTTCTACTAGTCAATACGAGCATTTAAAAAAAAAAATCACTCAATTTCGTTGAGAATCGAGTGAGATATTAACATTTTAAAATGGATGGTTTTTGGGTCCAGTTCATTTGGGATGATGACCCGTGACCGTCGAATCAAGCGTGTATCAATCGGGTGGCCTTGATCGTGTCGGACGGAGCACGGTCCGATAAGGGCCGGAATGAGCTGACTGGCGTCGATAATTAGGCAGCGACACATGTCCTGTTTGACTCGTACGAGGTTGACATAGATAAGTAGAAAAATAGGGGCTTTTTCTTATTTATTTAATCCCTAAAACTTCAAAAATACATAACTTTGTGTAGAAAAATCAGAACAAAAAATAAAAATAAAAATACCCACTTGCTCAGTGAACAGAGAAGAACAATGTGGATTAAAATTTATGTCAATTTGATGAACATTTTATTTTTAAAAAATTAACAAGTGTTAGGAGTATTTTAACTCTTCATGCATGTAGAATTATCATCATAGCTTGAATTTTTGTCATGTTGTAGCCTCTATCAAGGGGAACATTCTCTAATTTTTCCAAAGTTATAGAAAACCTTTAGATAGTGATCCATATTTTTCAAGTTTATGCACATTATTTGCTTAATTTAATCATAACAATTAGCATTTTGCTTAGGAAAAATCCAAGAAAATTTTGGAAGGTTTACTATGACCAAAGAACCTTTATGAAAATTTTTCATGAGTCAAGTAATTTAAACTGTACCAAATTTTCACAAACACTAAATCACTAAGATAATTAATTTTGGAAAATATAAACAGAAAAATGACTTGATTTTTGATCTCCACTATTTTATAAGATCTAGAGAAATCCTCATAAAAATTTCAAAGCATTTTGAGTATATTTTATGGTCTATGTTGATTTTCCAAGTTAAATATCTTTTTTGGCAATTACATGATTTTTTAAAAATCAAAATATAACTAAAAAATTTATGAAAACTTATTTTTTGAGTTCTCTGTGATCAGGGGTATTTTATAAAAATAAAGTAGTATTTAAAATAAAAACTTCATTTTTAGCATATTTTTAAATATTTAAAATAATTAAAAATTCATAAAAATCACAAAAGTAATAAAATTCATAGAAATGTTGTAAATTTTTTTCTAAGCACTAAGAAACAATTGGGATATTTTTACTGATTCTCTAAATAAAGATATGGTACTTTGAAGCTCAAACTAATTTTTAAAGGCTAAAAAATGGATTTCCACTAAAATAATTCCAATAAATCAAAGAAAAATCAGAAAAAGATAACATTTGCTTCCCTAGGTTCTCTGACCTTAGTGAGATTTTTCAAAAATGCAAAACTTAATTTTTCCCACTTAAAATATTTTATATTTAATAAATACTCTAGAATTTAAAATAATTGTAATAATTTAAAGAAAATTCTAACAATCATGAAACTTGGTCCAAATGCTTCTCTCGTCTAAAGTTACCTCCAGTAAAAATTTCAAGGGATTAGAATTTACCTTGGTCAAGTTAGGAATTTTCTTTGAAAAATCCTATTTTTGAATAAAAATAATTATATAAATTAAATTAAATTTGAAAAATCACATTTTCTCCTCTGATATCTTAATTTACCCATGAATGAGGTAGGATAAAAATTCTAAAGTCATTTGGATTAAATTTGATAAATTTTGAAGTGATAGGCCTTAGGGGCAAATGTATAATTTTGGAAATTTAGCTTTAATTAACATTTAGGCTTAATTCAAGGAGGAACATGGGTAACCTCTGATCTTAATCAATTTAGTTGATATTTGAAACATAAGGGGTTCATTGGTAGAAACCAACCTCACTTTCCTAATTAAAAAGATAAGTTAATAGATTTCTAAATTAGTAAAATTTGAGAGTTTATTAAAATAAAATGAACCCAGGACTTAGTGGTATGACTTTTGAAGTCAATAATTAATCAATTTAATACCCCTATTTTGATTTTTAAAATAAAATTCAAATCATGAATCATGACCACCTAAAGCTTAACCTTTTCAAAATTAATTAAGACACTCACCTAGGTCTTAAGGGCTTAGTAGTAACTTAGGCTAAATCAAGTTTCATTTAAATAAGGATTAGAAAAGTAAACATCTTTCAAACACTACAGGCCCAAGTCAAAATTTGGCTAAGTCTCTTAAACATTCCTTTTTAAGGGTCTTCACCCACATAATTCTAAAATTGAATCACAAGTGATAATTACCATATTCTTAGAGATAATTGAGACATCAATGCTCACTAAGTAATAAGGGTATTTACAAGATGAATTATTAAGCAACATAATAAGTTTAAAAGAACTCAGGATTTTCCACCAAGCAGCGAGAGAGTAGAACGAACCTACTTCTTTCTCTAGATATGTTGGATACCTCAGAGATCTACTAACTTAATATGCTTTGCTTAACAAAATCATCCTTAATTAAACTCCTAAGGACCCACCAAGATATGACATAGGGTTAGGAAAACTATCAAAACCTTACACTTTGCCTCTATATAAATTACCCTGACATGCATTTTAAGTTTTAGGTGGTGGAACGAGAAGACTCGCCAGGTAAGCTTTTTCAGTTTTCAGCATTGTCTTTCTTGTACTTATATACTAATATCACCCTGCATGAAAACTAAAACTATCAGGATAGCCACAAAACCAAAACCAAAACCAAAACCAAAGGCAAAACTAAAATCAACCAAGATAGAATACATCGCTACAACATTCAAAATATAAAATAACTCAAAATTTAATCAAAAACATCACACAAAACTGCAATTGCAACTAAATTAAGACGTCTCTATCGGATGATCGGGAATCCCTCGGAGGAGGTAACTTACGGTTGCTAAGGAGGTTTCCCACTATTTAAATGAAATTATGAAACTCATTAAGTTGAGCTTAGTAAGTTCATTTGGACTAAGTGAATCCATTAAAAAATAGTGGTGCCGGAACTAGGGTACCGTAGGATCCTAACCGGTGACGCTCTAATCAATTTTAATATGCCCCTATAAAATTTAAAGAACTTCAACCATAGGGCCACCTGATTTGAAATTATAACTTGACACACAAGAAAACTCAAACTCCTTGCGACAGGGGCTTGGAGCTAGTATGGTGGGCAGCACGGCCATCTTTAACAGCAAATCTGTCTTCCCCAGCTAAACCAATCTACCTTCCTTAGACTTAAACAACAAAGCCATAGGACTTCAAGGTTGCTTGCTTATGCAACTTAAATCCTCAACTTATCTTTAGGCCTTTGTATAGCCCTGTTATACAATTTAAGCCCTAACTCATCTTAGGATTCCAAGGTTGTTGTTTGTCACGACTTAAACCCTCACATCCTCCAGGCTATTTGTGTGATCATTTCACACGAATGTAAGTCCTAACTAATAAAATTGGCAGGATGAAACACTTAAATTTTTTCCCTCAAAACTTAAGCCAAACATTAGGATAGCTTGGGAAGTCACCAGGGTTCTCTTCTAGATCCATAACATCCCCTAGTTCTTCCTCCTTTAGATTCTACAATAAAATGTTCCAAATTTGTACCAATCCTCTTTCACACCTCTACATTCAATCTCATTGAAATGTCCTATTCGTTTGAAATCTGTGAAGATAATGTTTCCTATTTTTTATTGAGAGTCTTCTTAGGTGACTTTGGTCATTTAAGATGTAATTAACTATAGGGGCTTTTCCTTAAAGGAAGCATGTCCGAACCCAGCTTAATATAAACCTTATTTAATTCTTTATATTAAATGGGGGAACTTGTGGACAAATAAAAAGGTTTCACAGACCAAACAAATGTCATATATTTCTTAGTTTATTTGATCGAGCCTCATCTTCAAGTCTTGTGTTTATCCTTCGGGATAGATATAGGGTTTGAGGTACATCGCTCTTTCATTTAAACTATGAAAAATATGAGGTCAGTTTGATTTCATATTTTTCTAAAACTAAACATATATGTAAATTAAAATGTCCTTCTGAAGCAGGCGACAGGATTTCGATTCCGGTGACCGACAACTGCTTTTCTTACGGGCAACTCCTTAACATAAAATAGCGCTGACAGGTGTGTGAAGAGGGAACGAGAGAAAAGTAGACCACTGACCATCCTATGCTTTCTTTTCTAGCAAGGACGGAGATGCCCCCATGGGATGAGAGTTTTTTAACTCTTTTCAAAATAGATAGATTTTTACATACGTAAAAATATTTTTTTTAAAATTTTCTAATAATGCTTTGACATTTTTCTCAATGTAGATGAGCTGATAATCCTAGAGACCTGAATTAATGGCGTGTTATCCCAAAACTTCATTGATTTTATCCCGGTGATCACTGTCGTGTCTTTAAGATCAATTGCAACACCTCCTCCCATGGACGATCAATCTTTTTACTCATCGATCAACCACTTTAGCAGCTCTCAGCAGAATCAATTGCAGTGTTGGTAGCTGTTCTTTGCCTCAGCAGAATGTTGGATGGAGGAGATGGATAGTCGTTTGACCAAAGCTAATGAAAAACCTATTGAAGTAGCCACGCTAGAGTGGTTAATTCACTACAAGTGTTTGGAGGCAGGGATCATTGAACTTCAGTGAAAGCCAATTTCATTACTAGGCTATAGGAGGAGGTTGCGTCACTCCAGAGAACCATGTAGGATGTGCGTTCTAAGTTAGGGTCCATCTATGAGGTAACTGATCTGAGTATATTTCATTAAGATGTCGATCAGATAAACCATATTAGATTTGTGAAAAGATGGCCTTTTAGAGGATGCTTAAAAAAGGTTATGGCTTGGCTGAAGTGGCGGATGATCCTTTTATAAAATTTTTCCTTTACAACATATAATGATGTTATTTATAAAAGAAGAAAATTAAAATTAAATATGAAGTATTGTTTGATGAGATTTTTATTATTATTGGATACCTTGATGCACATGCTCAATCAATAAATAGGGCAAGCTATTTCTTTTTGCCCTTTATGCTTTAAAATTCTTCCTCTGCTTCTTCTAGTTCTTCTCCCTTCCATTTATCTTTTGTTCATTTTCATGCTCTAGAATACAATGGCTCCCAAGTATTCTTCTACTCTTTTAGGCTCTTATGTAGCTACAGATGCCCCAATATTATCTGTAAGAGACTTGAATGAGATGCACATATGGTATGTTTTTGATGAAAAAAATCATGTTTGGAAAAGTGTCAGAGGCTGCATGCATGATGACGACATGGGTGTCGATCTAGTCCTCTACATGGACCAATTTATGTATGGCCTGACTTCCGCTGTGCTCCATACATCTTAGTGTTTTCAACAAGTATGGGTTATCCCAGCCCAAGGTCTACCAATCTCCATTGTTTTGATCATGATCTTCATCATTTTCTATTGTTGGGAAAGCACCCCTTGGTTGATCAATATGTTTAGGCATTTTCCTTCATTTATGATCGACAAGGAAGACTTCACCATGTTTTTTAATGATAGTAAATTCATATTAGCTTTAGTTGAAAAAGAAATAAAGGACTTGAGGAAGCACTTTGTGGTTGGTTCTTGCTCCAACGACTGTGAAACTTTCACCAAGGCGATGGTAACAATGTGAGACAAGTTAAAGGCCCATTTAAAAGGACCTGTTGTTGAACTCACTTTGTGAGGATCTTTCCATTCTCTATAGAAATCTAAAAACTTGACCGTAGGGCTTCCCTAGTAGCCTTCCTAAATCACCAAATGAACTACTTACATACATGGAGCCCTAAACTAAGACATTTTTCACTTGGGCCTCAAGAAATTAAGCCCACTCTCAACCTCATGGTTGAGTTGGTTTAGGATTATGACTTAATAGATACCTAAGCTAGCCTCATTTGAGTAAGGTGTGCCCTAGGCCACCCATGGAACCCCAAAACCCTAGGAGTCTCCTTATGGACCGTAGGAGCCCCTCATGATACTAAATTTTACAAAAGGAAAGAACACCTACCTAATTGATCCTTAGCTTCACCAAGGCCATCTCAACCTCAATTGACCATAACATCAAAATGACATTCCTACACACTAATTTTACCCCTAAGAATTGGGATCACTATGGGTTTTTAACTTAAAATGGGTTTACTCAAAACCTAGCTTTACTCAAAGTGGTTAAGACATGAAACCACATGACCAACCTCCATAATTTATCTAATTTATCTAAATTCTAGAAGCCCATTAAGCTTAGGCCTTTGGGCTAAACCTAGTCACATTTAGTTTATCCCTAAATCCAAAACAACAAAGCCCATGACCTATTATTCCCATGGCCCATCTACCCCCATGACTCATTCTTAATTGGTTACCCATGACACAAACATAACTCATTATGGCACATGGGTGACATAATTTCTAACATAAAATAATCTAACCTAAATCCAAGCACTAATGGAAAAAAATTGACACATCTTGCCATACCAATCAACACATAACACGATGGTCATTGCTTCTTGGTCCAGCCCATGGTGGGTCAAACTAGACCAGAACTGGTATTAGCCACTCAACAAAAGTCTTTTCCAATTAGCCTAAGAACTCTATCATTCCACCCTCACCCTCATTGGAACCACCATGCTCAACACTTGGTAAATTGGAAAAGCTCCCTTTTTTTTGCCAAAAGCTTATGAAAATTCTCCATAAATGCTTTGAGAAGCCATTTGGTATCCCCATGCATAGTCAAGCTCCTTCCCTGGCCTCCTAGGACTATTAATAGCCATTACCTTAACCACTAACCACACCACCAAACTCCTTAGGCAGTCACTTAGCCCTTTGCTCCCACATCAAAGCTCCTCTCATTTACCAAAGAAACTCATCACCACCACCCGTTGGCCACCTTCAATACTAGGCAAGCCCAATTTCACTACTCAAATCTAAGATGAGTTTCAGACTTCACATCAACTTGCTCAAAACCCCAGTCCAACCATTTTTTAATCTTCATAGTAACTTAGGCTAACTCAACCAATAAAAATCAAGCCTTTTTAAGGCTTCCAACCTATCCCAAAACCAGTCCGAGCGACCATTTAGTCTAATTCATACTTAGACTTATCCATAGAGCAAATAAAGGTTAGGAGAACGTTCAAGGCATAAAAAAATGCCCGTTGTCAATCCAAATTGAGGCCTCACCTTTTAAAAGAAGGCATGAGTTCTAATTTTTAAAATTGAAACTTGTCTTGGACCTTTATGGAAAAGATGAACAATGCATGTCGACTTAGCCACATAAATAGGTTCATCACAATTAATTAATGGTGTATGAACAAACTCCGAATGATTTTGTTGAGAATATAGCAAGATATTAGGGTTGAGTACAAGTGGTTCTTGGTTCTCTATCCCGTAGGGATGATGAATTTATTCCATCCATTCCCGTGCATTAGAAATAGATGGCACAAATTGAGCCAGACTACAAAAGCGCAGGGAAGAAGTACACCAAACTGCAGGCTACCTTAGTGCGCACGTGGAAAGCACAACCAATCAGTATAAAACACAGGTAATTTTGATTATGTCAAGGTTGACGTGGCGCTGACTCACTTATGTGAGAAATGTGGGTTTTTGAAATTAAAATAATCTATAAAAATGTAGCAACGTTCAAAAATTCATATCTCCCTATATAAAATTCACAAAAATAAAACAAAAATGCATTTGGACTCAGGGAATAGAGGAGAAAATAATAAAAAATATTGATGAAAATTAATTAATTTTTAATTAATTTTTAATTAATTGAACTCTCTAAAGAGCATTTTATTTATTAAAAATTATTTATAAGGCAGAAAAATATGAAATTTTTAGGGGCTTTTCTTTTTGCTTTTAGGAAGATTTCATGATTTTTCTAAGTTCAGTGGACCACCCTAACATTAAAATGACAAAATTTATACCAAAATTATAATTATTTTGAAAAATAATTATAAAAACTAATATTAAAATTAAGAAAATGCCCTATTAAAACACAAATTATCAAGATAGTTTAGGATAGTAACCCAAAATATTAAAATGACAATTTTCAATCCTTAAATCCTAAAATGAAATTTAGAAGTTAGGGGTCAAAGTATTAAATCAAAATTTTGGACCTTTGCCTAAGTTGTCCCCTAAATCTAATTTAAAATACAAAACAAAACATTAGGGGCTTGGCCTAATGAAGGTTGTAAGGGTTTGACATCATTTTTGCCCCTTTAATTATGAAAACGCCCTTATTGACCCTAGCTTTGCCCAAATTGAAATTAACTCTGCTCAATCTGGTTTAGGTCTGAAATCAAAGGTAGACCTAACCCAATTAAGCTTAGATTGGATCCAAATCAATTAACATTAATTTATGTAAGACTCCCAATCAAACCTAACTTAGTTGAAGTCAAATTAAGTTTTGGCGAAGGTCTAACTAAATTTAGAACTATTTTAACTTGACCACCTTAGGTTTAACCCATCTTAGACCAAACTCAACTTAAACCAACGTAGTTTTAGCTTCATTACATTGACCTAAATTAATTTAGAAAAAATTTGAGCTTGTAAAGAAGGTTTTATTGTACAATACATGATTGAAATTGTTTGCAAGAAAACAAAAATCCAAGTAGTTAGGACCATTTATTGTAGTAAAGTTTTATCCTTCTCGTGCGATTGATATTGAAGATCCTAAGAATTGTAGAGTGTTTAAAGTGAATGTGAAAGACTCAAACCATACATAGGTGGAAAGAGCCTTGTATTTAAGGAGGTTTTGATGTTGTGTCATCTTGATTAAAAATCTGGCACAATCGAACTGAGGACATAAAACTAAGCACTTCTTGGAAAGCAACTCGAGTTTATTTATTAGTTATGGTTACACGTTCGTTTATGTTTCTGTGATTAATTAGGTTTGAGTTTTAGGAATATTTAGTGGCTGAGGGGATGAACTATGCAAAAGAGGTGACCATTGACAAAATTTAGCATGGCGTTCTTTAGGCGTCACTGCCCGCGGTGCTAAGGCGGCGCTAGACTATATGGGCACTTATGTGCTACCCACTCAACATTTTCGGTCATCGAACATCTTTGATGGAGGCAGTGGTTCGACAGCACCTTCCTTGGAATTTTTACCTTAAAGCTTTCATGAAGTACTTACTGTTGGAGGAGATTATACCTTCATAAAAAATTAGTAAAAAAAAATTGAAAACTTGCTCTTTAAGTCACTGAAGATGAATCTTCTATTCTCCCTTCTTCTTGTCGTCTTGCCTTAGTTGATAAATTTACTTATGGTATTCCTAAAGTGGAGATTATTAGAAGAGAGTTTGAAATGTTAAAATTAAAAGGGTGGTGGAAAGTTGGTATTATTGATGGAAGACATATTTTCATACAATTAGCTAATGATGAGGATTACACTTGCCTCTTTGCTAAAAGGTTTATGTGGGTGGAGAATAGCTTGATGAAATTTCAAAATTGGTCTATTCATTTTGATCCTAAAGCTGAGTTGCCAATTATTCCGATATGGATTCGATTCCCAGGGCTAAAACTACATCTTTTTAATCATGAAATACTCTTTTCACTAGCTGCTACATATGAGAAACCTTTGAAAATGGATCATGCTACTTTTAATTTTTTGAGACCATATGAAGCACGTGTATTGGTTGAACGAGATATTACTCAGGCTTTCTGTAATGAAATTTGGATAGGCTCGCAACATCAGGGTTATTGGCACCCTGTTGAGATAGAAAGACACTCTCCTTATTGTACTCATTGTTCTATGTTTGGACATCAAATTACTTCATGCTTTCATCTGAATCCTCAAATCAAAAACAATCCTAATATTAGGCACACTAGCAATCCTGTTAAAAACAATGTTGTTGAACTGCATGTTGATCCTATTGGGGTTGAAAATAGAAATGACTCAATTGCAAATCTTGATACTAATGTTATCTCTACTTTGCAGCCTTTGGTTACATATATGATTAATAATTGTAATGAGGCCTTTCCTTCACAATTGAACAGTAAAGATGAGCCTCAAGGAGTTCAAGCCACACATCTAGATAATGCTGTTACACTTAAACATATGCAGATCTTTAAGCATGTGGAGTTAGCTACAAATTTCGACAATCATAATGCTAATAACTCTTATGGACACCCACCTCTTATGAGACTGGATGAAGATATGATAAATGAGGAACAAGTAGAAGTTGGCACTGCTAATAGGCACTCTTCTTTTGCAGGACATGTTAATCCTATTGAACACTTCGCTCCTCCTAATATCATGGTGAATTCTTCTATAACTGGAACACAGTCTGATATAAATACTGCTCTTGATGTTGCTGATACATCTAAAATATATAGTATTTTTAGACACGTTTTTATACCTATTTTTGAGATATTGCGCTTTAATGGAAGGTATTTTTGTGTTTTTCTTGCAGATAGATGTAAAAAGGGTGAAAAATGCTTAAATAGTGAAAAATGATCAAATTTGGAGCAAAAAAGTTAAAAATGTGCAAAAGAGTTTTGGAGCCTAAGCGCCAGATCCGGCGCTTAAGCACTGGCTAAGTAGAGAAGAGTGCACCTAAGCACTAGAGGCCTTGCGCTTAAGTGCCTATGATAGTTATTGGATGAGTAAATCCGGTTTCTACAAATTTT
>NEWO01000918.1:93850-104113 GCA_003013225.1 Phalaenopsis aphrodite
GAACCAATCCCCTTTCACACCTCTACGTCCGATCTCATTGAAGAGTCCTACCCTATGAAATTTCTTGAAAATAATATTTCCTTATTTTTATCGAGAGCCTTCTTAAGTGACATTGGTCATTTAAGATGTAATTAACTATAGGGGCTTGCCATTACAGGAAGCATGTTCGAACTCAACTTAACATAAAACCTATTTAATCCTTTATGTTAAATAGGGGAACTTATCAGCAAATATAAATGGTTTCGCAGACCAAACAGACATCATATCTTCCTTAGTTTATTTGATCGAGCCTCATCCTCAAGTCTTGTGTTCATCCTTTGGGATAGATACAGGATTTGAGGTACAGTGCTCTTTCATTTAAACTATGAAAAATATGAGGTCAGTTTGATTTCATATTTTTCTAAAACTAAATATATACGTAAATTAAAACGTCCTTCCAAAGAGGGCAATGAATTTCGATTCTAGTGACTAACAACTTCCTATGGGCAACTCCTCCACAACAAAATAACGTTGACAACTTCTGGCGACTCGGTTGGGGACAAGCTTTTCTCTCCATACAATTTAAGAAATATTATTTTCAGACATCGGTAATGTGTCAATGTCCCTCTTGGACCAAATTACCCTTCTTCTAGTGACATACTTTACCCATTTCTGTCTTAAGAAGGTACAACCAACTCCTTGGACTTCAGGACTAGCTGTTCAACCATCTTTGAACAGAGGGGTTAAGAAGGCCATTACGGACTCTGTAAATTTTCATGTGTGGTCGGACCCCCTAATAGGTGTATCGGTGGACTAGTTCTACCTAGGCATTTTCTTCCACTAAATAGGTCTCGCACTGGGTCCTAAAATACTTGACATCTCCCTTCTAAATTTGATTTGCTATTCTGCAAATTAAACCAAATCGTGTTGTGCTGCGAACACTTTGAAATTTTCTTATATTAATTAAATTTTACACTTTTTTCTTAAACAAAGATGTTAAAATACCCATAAATTAAGACCCGCACGGTCTATAGATCAACCTCTACTTTCAGTGCTTGCACTAAAAATTACGAGATTTTGACCATATAGCTAACTCTGAAACTTTCTATTTTCAAGCCCGCTATAATGGCTTACCCAATGCTAACCTTTTCTTGCAATCTGCCAACGTATCGTAGCGCACGTAACGTCACTCCCACCATCAAGTTTGGGGCAGGATTCAAAGATCTCGAGGTCATCCTCAGGAAAGCCCCATTCAAGGTAATAAAGATTACCGCTCCAGAGATACAGGAGCCGTCTGCAGAATTCAATCTGAACTGCCTTCAAGATTTCTCTACCTGCAAGAAGTCTAAAACTACTGTCATCGCGGCACCTGCCAAACCTACTAGCCCCGCTGCTGCTAAGGGGAAAGAAATGTTGTTTATTGAGGATCCAACTGAGGGATTAACTTTCCCACCTTCTGTGTTCGAAATCGGATCAAGTTCGAAGACTTTACCGCTGACCCGAACTCAAAGGAGGAACCGTAAAAGAAAATTTCAGAGGGCCCATAAAGCCTGGACTCCTAAGGAGACACCCGTCGAGGAGGAGCTTCATAAAGTTGAAGAAGTATTATCAGAAATATATCCACTCCTGTGAGGAAGTACATTCCATCCTCTGACGAATACCAAGGGATATGAAAGTATACAGAGAATCGCTGTCGCATTACCACCACTTCATGGACACAGTGAGGAGAGAAAGAAGTTCACTCCGATCACTCGAGTTAGTGCAGTTTTTAGAAGGCTTGCTACTAAAGAAAGATGTTCAGTTAGCGAGTTGCTTAAACGAGTGGGAGATGTAATTTCTCCTCGCATGAAGAAGGAAATTTTGAAGGGTGTCAAATCCGTCGTACAATCTCACAAAATAGCTGGAGTACCACCTACTCGCATCCCCGTTTGGTTCCATTTAGGGAACAGAGTTGATACTGCAGTGATTACTACTGATTATACTACCACCAATACTGCTGGTCATCTACCGGCTAAGTCAAGACTGGGTCTGAAGATCATACCTGTCACCCATTATGAAGATATTCCTACAATACCAAAGATAAAGACGAGACGCTTACCTGACACTGTAGCCGGTCTACACCACGGGAAGCATACTTTCCCTTGACATACTGATGTTTCTACTAAGAAACTTTGTCCTGAGACATCATCGTCGAAAAAAAGGTATGGGTACCCAAGGTCGCCGTACCGGTACTGTCTAGTGAGCTCGGAGGACTAGAAATGAAATTAAGATCTAAAATATCTGACATTGTCGCGACAATAGCCAAAGAGATGGAGGAATAAATAGAGGATGTCCATCAGGGTCCTCCAGATCTTAAAGCGATCAAGGAATCGATAATTGAGGAGAAAGTTGAGAAACTTTGGATCGAGATTTTCGAGTTAGCTTGAGAGCATATAGTTTTTGTCGATAGTAATGATGAAGATTTTGATTACAATGATTACTTGGAGGATGATTTCATGGATGTCCATGTAATTGAAATAAGAGCTGCCACATCTGCGTGCGAAGCTCAACCTCACACCGAAGATAACGCCGTAGTTGAGCTGCGTAGGGTTATCCTCCTAAGGGATGAGCAAGTTAGTCTACTGGAGAAAAGAATAGAAGAGATGACTGTAGCTATGACCACCATGGCCACCATTCAGGGGCAATCACAAGCACCCCTATTGGCTTCTCCAGAGATTATTCAGCAGAAATCATACACATTATAGATGAAAGAAGAGAGGCTACTTCAACAAACAAAGATGAGCAACCGAAGAATGATTCTCCATCAAGTTCCATGCCAGAAAAGGAGTTCAAGCAAATGGTTGAACAAGTGTGGGACGCCTTAGCCCAATCCAAGGGCAGTGCATCTATTTTGAAGGGTAGACCTTACCCGGAGGAGTTTGATGTTGTGCCTTTCCCCAAGGGTTTTGTCGCCCCAAACTTCAAGATATTTGACGGGACTGGAAATCCCAGACAGCATATAGCACATTTCTGAGCCAGCTGTGGCAATACGAGAAATAATGAAGCTCTACTATGCCAGCAATTCGTCAGCAGTTTGTCAAGAATCACTTTCGACTGGTACGCTGATTTGCCCAACAGGTCAGTTAAAACATTTTCTGAATTAGAATAGTTATTTGTGAAAAAATTTGCCGGGGCACAACACCATGTGTCTATTGGAGAGCTGATGATAGAAAAGCAAAAGCCTAGCGAAACTTTGGTAGACTATATTTGGAGGTGGAGAAACCTTAGCATGAAATGTGAACCTCATTTACAGAAACATCATGCAATTGAAATTCTACTTAAGAGCATTCATGGGCCAGTATCTTTCATGCTTAAGGGACTCACCATCAAAACCTTCGAGAAGCTACTCAGTAAAACCAACAGTCTTCAAGAGGAACTTAAGCACATAGAGCCACACAAAAAGACTAAGGTAACCAGAGTGTTTGAAAAGAAATTAGGAGTAGTAGCAACCGTTGACAAAAGAAAGTAGCCGATAAAGATATATACAGAAGAGCCTTGCCAGTCTTCGTCATAATTCTTTAAAAAACAAAATAGTCAATCCAACCACCGACCGCCTTATGAGGGATCACCTCAGACAGGGGATAAGAAAATGTCCCCGTAAGAGCGACGTAAGACGGTTTATTCTTTCAAAGATGAAGCTATACCTAAAATATACAGAAGTCTGATGAAGAAGCTAGAGTTCAAACTACCAGATCTGAAGAAGCCTGAAGAGGTGGATAAGAAGAATGAACCAAATTAATGCCCATACCACCGGTTGCTTGAGCACACTATAGGAAAATGTTTCGTCTTTAAGGACTGGATCAAGAGGAACCTTAAGGAAGAGAACATAACAATTCCGAAAGAATATTTAAGAGAACCTGAAAAAGGTTCCATAAATATGATTTCGGCCTAGCCAATCTCCCCAATCGATCTGTATACTGGAACAGATGGATGGAGTACAACTTGGGATGAACTCAAGAGGGTTCTTAATCAAATACACGATTCATCAAAATAATCCTCTGCAAATACCGAAGAAGAATGAAGTGAGGTCTGGAGCAGATCATCCAAGAAAATACTGAATAAGATTCAGTCTGCATCAAAACAAGGCTCCATTCAGAGTTCGCAACATACCAAGCCCGAGATAAAGGTTTCTTCAGGAGATCCGACATCATCAAGGACAAAGAAGAAGAAGAAAAGTGTCACTACAAAGATTGAAAACACAAGGGGTAGGATAGGGGTTGCCTCTACTAGATTGGTTGTCTCAGATTCGGGGAAGAAAATCCTCGAACACTTGATTTTGTATTATTATTTTTTTGACCCTCCGAGATCTTATGAATATAATGATTGTGATCTCGACTACATTTTAACTATTTCTGGTGATAACATAACTGATTATTTCCAATCTAACTTTGATCTTGATCCCCAAAATGATCCTCAAATTCTACTCGAGTCCGATGAACTCATTTTCAAGTTTGAAGAAGACATTAATGATACCGATTATGGCAGCACCAATAACGAGGAACGAATTCTCGAGCATCACGGTACACCACTTGCCATCAACTTAGATCTTTCTGACAAAGAGAAAAAGACACCAGAAGATTCAACAATAATGTCTTAATAAGAAGAAATCATAGAAGTTAACTTAAAGAGCACAAAAGTGTTAAACAGACCAAGGAAAACAGATAATAACTCGAGAAGAGATACCCCCACCTCCACTAGTGGAAGATCCACATGATCAAGATAAAATTGGAGGATCGTACAAGGTAGACTACAATGTGCTAGCTAATCTTAAGAAGTTGCCGAACCGATTAATCATCTACAACGCTCTGATTTTGTCAAAGGAGATGAAAGAATCTCTGGTTACAGCTTTGCTTGACCCAAAAATTTGCTTAGCTCAATTGGCCAGTACATCCTAAGATGAAGTTTGCTCGTTGAAAGAACAGTCAGGGGTAAGCTTCACAGATGAAGACTTGTTGCTCGGTACTGTCGACCAAAACCGTCCACTCTACCTCTCCGTTAACATCGACAGATTTGTATTATCCCGAGTTTTAGTGGATCCTGGAGCATCTCTTAACTTTATGAGCCTACGGGCATTGAACTATTTGAATATTGAAGCTCAAGAACTTGCGGCCGATGAGATGATGTTAAGAGGATTCAACCAAAAGGGAGAAAGAGCCCTTGGATCAATTACATTACTCATGAAAGTTGGAGAATTAGCAACAACCGCAAAATTTCATATCATCGACGCTGAGACCTCTTTTAACGCTCTACTGGGTCGACCATGGATTCATGACCACAATATGGTTCCATCATCTACACCAGTGCATTAGATACCGCAAAGATGGTCAATAAAATTGCATCAAGGGAGACTTACAACCATTTTCAGTTCATGAAGTTGGTATCCATGAAGATGCTGCCTACTACNCCATTTTCAGTTCATGAAGTTGGTATCCATGAAGATGCTGCCTACTACGCGCCTCTAAAGAAGATTGTCTTCTCTTGTGAAGTTATCACAAACAAAGATGAAGATTCAGAAGAATCACAAAGAGGAGGCCATTCAACTCCGCTTCATCAATCTTGCACCACTCCCTTATAACGAGTTGGTGAAGGTTCTTTTAGTTCGTGTACCTGAGGTCGAGGCCGGGGACGTGGACGAGGAAGGATCAATTTAATTGTTGAACGGACTAGGCCAACCATCAACATTGGTGATGAAGACAGTTCTGAAGATGAGATAATGATGACAAGATGGAAGAGACCTCAGTATGAGATATCTCTAGAAGATACAGAAGAGAATGAATATAAAATAATGTATGATCAGATAAACCACTATGTGAATGTTATGACCCTCACTCCGATTCTCCCTCAAAAGGTCGAGAGTTTTGAGGTCAAGGAAGTCCGTAGTGTTGGTTCAAAGTCGATCAAATTTTACTGTGCTTCTACCTCTATTGAGCTTGAAAAACATGTAAATTTGGATGTTGATTCTAATGAATCAATGGAATTGCCATTTGGTTACTTCTCGCATTGCGTTCAAAAGTTAATTCAACAGGGACACTTATCAAAACAAATGCCAAAAGATAAAGTTTAACTTTTTGAAAAACTATGGAATGGTAAAAGTTGAACTCCAAATTCAAAAGAGGGTCTCAAATTTGGTATAGTCGGACCAGTCGATGATTCTGAATTTTTCATTATTGTTACTGGTGAGTCAAAAGAGGATTGCCTCGATATAGAGGATGACTCTACTGATCAACCAATAGAAGATACTCCGCCAGAATTTGTGGAGGAAATTAAATCTACCGTTGATGAATTGAAAGAGATTAACCTCAGGACTGAAGAACGACCTAGACCTATATTTATAGGTTCTCTACTTAATGACAAAGAATCTGCAGAATTGATCAAACTATTAACAAAATTCAATGATTGCTTTACATGGAGCTATGATGGAATACCAGAACTGTCAGCAGAGGTTGCAGTTCATAAACTTGGGGTAGACAAGAATATAACCCCAGTAAAACAAGCTCCCAGGAGAATGCACCTCGGAATAAAACAACAAGACATTGCCAAGGTGAAGAAGTTGATAGAGGCCAACTTTGTGAAAGAAGAGCAATACCCCACGTGGTTAGCCAACATTGTACCTGTTAAGAAGAAAAATGGATAGATTAGTGTTTGTGTCGACTTCAGAGATTTGAACAAGGCATGTCCAAAAGACGAGTTTCCACTACCTATACCAGAGATGATGGTGGATATCACTTTAACAGATGAAGTTTTCTCCTTCATGGACGGATCGTCAAGATACAACTAAATTAAGATGGCTCCCGAGGATTCAACACTTATAGCCTTCACAACACCGATTGGAATTTTCTGCTACACAGTGATGCCATTCGTCTTAGAGAACACTGGAGTAACATATCAGCGTGCAATGGCGAAGATTTTTGACGACCTCATTCACAACCAAGTAGAATGCTATGTGGTTGATTTGATCATCAAAAGTAAACATAAAATAGACCACTTGTATGATTTAAGGATTGTGTTTGAATGGTTATGACGATATGAATTTAAAATGAATCCCTTAAAGTGCGCCTTTAGCATTACCTCTAGAAAATTTCTAGGATTCCTTGTCCGTCATCGAGGAATCAAGATCGACCAGAATAAAATTAAAGCTATCTTGGAAATGCCTGCTCCTAAAACCCTAAAACAACTACGTTCCTTCCAGGGGAAGGTGGTATATCTGAGACACTTTATTTCTAATCTCTCAGGTAGGTGTTAGCCTTTCTCGGCATTAATTAAAAAGGACGCCAAATTTATTTGGGAAGAGAAATGCGAGCGGGCCTTCGAGGACGTTAAACGATATTTAATGACACCTCCTATCTTGACAGCCCCTATCCCAGGGAAACCATTGATACTTTATACCACGACTTTAGATGACTCTTTCAGAGCCCTCTTAGCCCAAGTCAATGATGAGCATAAAGAAAATGCGCTCTACTACTTGAGTCGTCGCCTAATACTGACGGAGATAAGGTATCCACATATTGAGAAACATTGTCTGGCGTTAATTTTCACTGCCCAAAAGCTTAGACATTACATGCTTTCTCATAAGATTACCCTGATCTCAAAAGTTAATCCATTGCAATATCTGATGACCCGACGAGCACTCTCCGGACGTCTGGCAAGATGGTCAATGATCTTATTGCAATTTGATAAAAATTTTGTTCCCCTTCGTGTTATTAAGGGACAAATACTAGCAGACTTTCTCACTGCACACCCACAGCCAGCTGGGTCCTCTCTCAACGATGAGTTACTAGACGAGCAAATATTATAAATGGAATTATCCAGTGCACAATGTTGGAAGATGTACTTCGATGGTGCTTCGTCAGCCAGAAATGACAAAGGATCATGCACAGTTATACCAGGCATAGCAGGGATTAGTTTGATCTTTATCACGCCAGATAAGGGTATGATGAGGTTCTCATACCACCTGACAGAGCCGTGCACCAACAATGCAACAGAATATGAAGCTTTAATCACCGGGTTGGAAATGACAATCTCAATGGATATAACAAACATTATCATTTATGGCGACTCCCAACTCGTCATCCAGCAAGTCTTCGAACAATACAAAGTTTTGAAATCAAGATTAGCAGAATACCATCAGTACACGATGAAGCTCTTGGGGCAGATTCCTGATGTAACTTTCTACTAGATTCCTAGTGGAGATAATGCCCATGCCAACTCTTTAGCAAAACTCGATAAGGAAATGATGTGTCCCCCGGAGGATTCCATTGAATTCACAGTGCAAGGAATACGAGTCTTGTCTCAGATTGACTTTGAAACTCTACACAAGCTTGAAAAAGAAGAAGCAATAAATATAGTTGCAGAAATTAACAAAAATTAGAGCAAACCATTAATAGAATATTTGCATACTAGAAAGCAGCCAGAAGACAAGTCTGAGGCGCACCACATCACAAGAAGGGCTATGTCTTATGCCCTGATGGGAAATGTTCTCTACAGAAGATCATTTGACCAGATGTGGCTATGATGTTTGAGTAGAGGTGAAGCACAAATTATTGTCAAAGAGGTACATGCTGGATTGTGTGGCGCTCACTAGTCAGGGTTGAAAATGAAAATGAAGATCAAAAGACTCGGGTATTATTTGCCAGCAATGATGTCCGATTACATGGATAAAGCCAGAAGATGTCACCAATGCTAAGTGCATGGGGTGGTCTTACACCAGCCTCCGAATGTACTACACTCAGCTGTTGCCTTGTGACCATTTGAGTGTTGGGGCATGGACATAATAGGTTCGATAGACCTTCCATCTTCCAGAGGACATATATTTATACTTTCTGCTACAGATTACTTCTCCAAATGGGCAGAGGTAGTACCGTTACATAAGGTTACAACACAACACGTTCTTCAATTTTTTAAAAGCGAGATTGTTTACCGTTCAGAGTTCCGCGACAAATAATTTCCGATAATGGCTTAGCTTTTAGAAGCACAAAGATAAACAATTTCGTCAAAAGACATGGGATAGATTGGAGATACTCTACGATTTACTATCCCAAAGCAAATGGTCTGGCTGAGGCTTTCCACAAAACACTGGTACATATTTTGAAGAAAACATTGGATGAAAACAAAAGAGATTGGCACAACAAACTATTAGAAGCCTCATGGGCCTACCGGACAACTTTCAGGACTCCCACTCATTGTACACCTTATATGCTTGTGTATGGGTCCGAGGCTGTACTGCCGCTAGAAATCCAGACACCATCTCTCAGAGTCGCAGTTGCCAACCAACTCACAATGGGGAAAGCGCAAAACTCAGTCTTGAAGAACTGGAGAGACTCAAGGGAAAATGACTAGAAGCACAACAACACTTGGAGCTTTACCATTCAAAGATGGTACAAGACCATGACAAATTGGTCCTTCCAACGACATTTAAAGTTGATGACCTCATACTTGTGCTCAAAAGGCCTATTCTTGCATGCCGCAAAATAGGTGAAAAATTTGAGCCAACTTGGGAAGGACCATTTGTCATTAAAAAGGTCTACACAGAAGGAGCCTACCAGTTAGTGGACTTCCAGGGTGAAAGACTTCTGTTACCAATAAAAGAACGATATCTGAAAACTTATTACGCAACCTGACGCCGCTTGCCTCTGCTTGCTTTGAAACTTTGGAAACTTTGATTGTCTTAGGTTTATCTATGTGGCCAAATGTCTACGACCGGGTCCAAATTTTGTAATTAACCTCAATATAATGAAAATTTTGAGAAAAAAATTTTTAACTTCAAATTTTCTCCTTTCTACCTTTTGAACTTAATGTTCCACATAATTAAACAAAACTCATACATAAAATAAAGAATTCATATCACCAAAACAAACTAAATATTACTTTAATAAATATTTTGTTTTTTCTTGGTCATGACGAGTTTTAGCCAACCAACATTTTTCTTGTCGTCTGAAGAAAAATGTCGAGACAGAAGTTGATCTTTGCTTTCCAGGATAGTTAGAGCCTCGCACTAGATTTTAACCAGGTTGACATGGACTATGAAGGTCCTCTCATGGATGTAGTCAGCTACAAAGTGAAAGAGGGATTGCCTTCACTACTGAGAGTGACAACTAAAGATAATGTATCATGTAAAGGCAAGAATGTGATAACAGAGCAAGATCCGATGGAAGGGCCCAACCATCTGCCCTCCATGGTAGCTACACCTGTCGGAGGCTTAATAGCCGCCAATAATGAACAACTTCCAAGTAATTCACTTCGCAAGTC
>NEWO01000918.1:128736-140292 GCA_003013225.1 Phalaenopsis aphrodite
ATATATATATATATATATATATATATATATATATATATATATATATATATATATATATATATATTCTCTAGTGGCACATAAGTTCCTATATAGTCTAGTGGGCACTTAACTTATTAAAAATAATGAGACTGAATAAATCTTATATATTTGTTAGTTTAAAATGATTTAGCACCATGCCATAAGCAATGTATTTATCATGAGACATAGAAACATTTCTTGCTAGAGCAGCTCGATTTTCTAAACTAAAGAATTTATGATATCTGTTTGGTTTGCAAACCTTTTTATATGTTGGCCGACAAGTTTCCCTATCTAATATAAGAATTAGATATGGTTTATATTATCTAGGTTCTTATGTTCCGCATAGAGTCAATCCCCTAAAGGTAATTACATCTTAAAGAACCAAAACCACTTAAGGAAACTCTCGATAATGACTAGAGGGATTTATATTCAAGAATGCAAAGTTTGGTGTTCATGGTTGGACATAAGAAAATCAAATAAGAATAGATCAAGTATGAGCACTTATTCTCGGAGCTCTTAAGAAAAGAAGAATTGATTTCATTTTTTGTAAGTTTTTATGTGTAAGTAATGAAAATGCTATAAGGTAAATAAAAGAATTACAGAACATAAAATGTAGAAGCATACCTGGGCTTCTGCCACCACTGCATGGTTAGTATCATAAAGCTTAATATAATTTGTAGAGAATTTTAAAAAATTATGACAAAACAAAATCGGAACATTCAATATAAAAAGTTAAAACGGCGAGTCGTAAGAAAACACGAGTAAGTAAAAGAAAAATCGTAGTCACATATGAATGACCAGGACTAGGTGCAGGACATTGGTAAAGGTGTAGGCTATAAACTGGATTGTGTGCTTCACAACCTTGAATAAGAGTTACCAACCTGATAAGCTATTGAGGGCAGTCCCGCACCTCGATCCAAGTGATTAATCATGGACCTTTATAAGTTTTCATTTTTAATTTAATTTTCATGCATGTAGAAATTATGTTAGCAAGCAAAAGTAGTTATGTTATGATAAGTATTATTTTTTCAAATATTTTGGAAAACAGGTAAAATCCATAAGTTAATTACTCTAATAAAGCTAGAAATATTGACAAACTGATGCATCTTAAAATTTTCTAATTATATGCAAAATTTATTCCAATTTTTTAGAATACTATGCTATAATGAAAGGTATTTTTTGTGTTTTTTTATAGATGTAAGAAAAAGAGTTTAAAAGAAAAAAAAACAAAAAAATATATTAAAAAGGAGCCAAATGGGCCAAATCAAGTTAATTTCCAAAAACAACTGAGCTGACACCTTGGCGCTAGATGGAATTCAAGGCGCTTAGGCATGATAGTTTGGCACCTAGGCGTGACAGTTTGGTGCCTAGGTGCTAGAAATAGTTACACATATATTCATTGAGTTTGAATGAATTTTAAAAAGATGATCGAAGCAACCCTTGGTTATTTTTGAAGCTCTATATTTTGGGATTAATTTTGGATGAAAGAGAGAAGTTTTGGAGTCATTATGAGAAAGGAGGATCCGATCCAGAGTGGGTGGCCACTTTAGTGAGTCTCTGTGAGTCTTTATGAATTCTGAAGTATTGTGAGTTGTAAGAGTCTTGTGGAGTCAGAAGTTAGGGAACTTCAGAGGATTTTGATTCTGATTTTATTTGACATTACGATGTATGCAATTATATTTTTAATTTTTCCTTACTTATATTTCTTACTTTGCAAGGACTGCCAAAAACTTGAGTTCGAAGCAAATAAGAATGCAATTATTATATTTAAATATGGGAAATTATGCAAGTATATGTATCGTTATCAAGTAATATAAGACTTTTTTTTATGTCCCGAATATTGAACCCACAGAAGAAAAAGTACAATATACAACTAAAATAAATAGAAATTGGATTAAAAATTTTACTGTACAAAATAATCTTACTCAAACTATAGATGCTATAATAGGAATGAAAGTTTGATTTTTTCTGTAATTTTTGATAATTGAAAGTAAAGTAAAAAATTAACTAAACTTAAATAGATATTTGTAAGATGAAGGCAATTTAAATAAAATATCTTTTTCCTTATCACGAATCGATAATAAGTATTGGAGTTCTGTTGTGGAATTATTCAAATTGTGTTATGCCAAATCGGAGCAACAATATTCTTTACCCTTACTAAAGATGCTATAAAGAATATTAGCTAATTTAAAGTTTGAATAGTCTTGAAGACAGGTTAGGTAGGGAAGATACTAGCTTTCATTGTAGAGTTCCCTCTTCTTTCTCCAGCTGGAGGCTAACATATCGTATCAAAACCTAAAACTATAAACTAAATTGGGGGCTTTAGCCTATTCCTCTAATTTCCCTCTAATTCTACACCCTGCAAACTTTATTTCCCTATTTATTTGCACTCAATCATATGAATTACATTCTCATCCCTACAATCCCATGTGATTCCTACCATTAGTTGACTGAGGCAATACCATCTAAGATCTTATATGTTCTCACAACAAATATTAATATCATAATTAGTTAAATCATGATGTAAATGAAATACAAGGTTTAAAATCATCACAATGTATTCGAACATTAAACATTAATACTTCACACAACTTCCATCCAATACTTAACCACTTATCATTTTAAAGAAAAAGATAAAGAAAACTACTTAGAATTCATCGAGAAAATACAACCACACTTAAATTTGAAAGAAAAAATTACGTAAACAAACAAGAAGTCTAAATTAAAACCAAATGTAGTCACAAAGATAAAAACTTTTCTAAAATCCTCTCCACTGAACTCTTAAAGTTACTTTGAATCTCTTTGATTCCTTTTTTTATAATACTCTCTACTCACATAGTACAACTCCTCTTTTCTTCTTCTCTCTAAAAGTATCCTAATTAATCTAAGAGAGAGAGAGAGGTATTAATGGTGTTTGAAGGGGGGTGGCAGCTCCTTTGTAGTGCACTAGGTGGGGCAACGACTTGTGTGTGTATGTAAATGAGTGGAAGACTCTTCAATCCAATAGAAGTCCTTCTTTTATAACATTCTAAAGGTTCCTTGGTATATTTTCAAAATGTGTCCACATTCAATGAATCTTCTAAAGGGTTGTCTCATTTTAAAAGCCAATTGAATGTATTTTAGTGTCAATTAACTATTTCTCATGTTTTCACCAAGGGCGAACACCTCTTCAAAAATTTGTCCAAATTCATTGGATTATCAAGTAACTACTTCTAACACTTAAGCGTGAGGTACTCAATGTTTAGGTGCGGCCTTCTTGGTTTTACTGGAACTTAAGAGCTAGTTCTAAGGGCTTAGGCGCCACAGTTCTTTGCACACCTTCTTCATTTTTGCTCTAAATTTGATCCCTTTTCACTACTTTCACCATTTTTCATCCATTAGATTGTACCTGAAAGAAAAACACACAAATACCTTCCATTAAAGCACAATATCTCAAAAATAAGAATAAAAAAGTGAACATAAAAACTATATACTTTCGATGTGTCAAAATCCCCCAAACTTAAATGTTACTTGTCCTCAAGTGACACTTCAATCTTTCAAAACCAAAATAAGTATATTATGTGAATGAGTTTCTTAGGATATTCTAAAATTTTGATCTTGAAATATAATAGTCCAATTTAAAAAAAACATTAATACATGAGACCAGCTTAGAGTTTCGAAATTTTTAATGTAAAAAAGTCTGACAATATGAGTTTGTATCTTATTCAGAAATATTTATAAATTTCCTAATATAGAGTTTAGGCATTCTATCTTCCACACTTAAAAAAAAAATTATTAAGAATAATTATACTTACAATATTATATCCTTGAGCTTAAGAGTTTCTTAAGTCTTATACTTTAAACATATTAAATGTAGAACCAATTTTTGATTAGGAACTAATCCTTAAGCTTCTCCCTCTTTCTTCAACTTTTTTTTTTTTTTTTTTTAGGTGAGGATTACTATACCTGGATAGGCCTTTATTAATTTTGAATTCCACTCCTCCTTTCCTAAAGCAAAGTTATGATATAAATCTTTTACTTAAATTATAATAGTAGATTTGAAAATTCTTTTTAATAAAATAAATTTAAGCATTGAAAATAAACGTCTAACCCTTATAAAATTTTAAAAAATTTATTTTTTTCTGCTAAAGATAGTTACAGAATATTTATCATTTCTACATCAAAAATAACTTTAAATCTTTTCTTCCTTACTGTAGGTTTCAACTAAATTCCCTGACTCATTTTTATATTCAAAATTTTATTTCCCTAAAATACTTCATATACATAATCAATTTTTTAAATAAAAATAAAATTTTATTATAGTACAAGTGAGAACAAATAAACTTTCAGTTTTAGAAAATTTTTCATCCCCAATTTTTAATGAGATAAAACATTTTAACATCATGTTTATATATAGAAAGGAATGAAAACTAAAAATAACATGTTTATAAGAATTTTTATATCCTAAATATACAAGTTCAAAAATTAAAAATAGGAGTAAAAATTAATTGATAAATTTTAATTTAATTTTAACATATAGAGATCCATCAGACTTATATGTAGTGGAGGATAACATTAAAGCAAACAAACACACTAATAGAAATTCAGAACTACAACATAAAGAAAATACTTAGCAGTAAATTGAAAATTTTAAACTTGAAGTTCTTAAGTGAAAATTTGTAATATTTTAAACCTTCCTAAAATTCTAGATTAAGTTCAACACAAACTAAGTAATTAGACTAGACAACCCAATTGTCACAATAACTACCACAAAAACAAAATATAACTACTCGTAATAATATAAATACATCACAACAGTGTCTAACAGAACAAAACACAAAGTAGCAGTCTCAACAAGTACAACACAAAACAAGTTAACAATACAATATAATAGTACCACATAAAGTTCACAATAATAAAAAAAAACTGAACTTCAGATGTTTAAATATGCTCTTCTTCATCATCATCATCATCATCACCATCATTGTTATCCCAAAAGGCAGTAGGCTCATATGATGGATATTGTGGATATGAAGGAAAAACTACACTTTGGTCACCCCTCATAAGATTTTTCAAAGATGAGTGAAATTTCTCCTCAAAATCACTATGTCTTGTCATATAACCATCTATATGATCTACAAAATTCTCTAAATTTAATACTTTGTCCGTAGTATAATTGATGCTATCTAACATCCTATGCAATAAGTGTGACTGCAAATCAGAATTAAAAGCTTGACCTTGTGATGTGGATGCACGTGAGGTAGAAGCATGAGAAGTAGAGGCACCTGAACTTCTAGAAAATCCTCCTCTCCAGCCAAAGATGGAATGTTATAAATAAGACTTCACATCAACACTTGTTATAGGTTTTAGAGGTTGCAGTATCTCCACCTAATTATCAAATCTAACACCTGCCTGCTCACATGAAGAAAAGATCAAGAAAACGAATCCCAAACCTACAATATTGATAGCCGTAGCAGAACTAATGGTGGTCTGATAAATCAGAGATCCAATGTCAATCAACGTGAATTGTTGAATGAAATAGTTCAAGGTAGCTCTATCTCAAGTAACTTCGCTGAGGTGGTTTGTTGGTAGTAGACGAGCAAAAACAAACTAGGGCATGCTTTTTTATGTAGCACCTAAATTTGATGCAGGGAAGTTGCTATTCTTTCATTTGTGGTCATCTGTAGTCTTCTTCCACCAGTTAATGACAATATGATCTCGTCCAACTCCTCCTCAGTCGGACTACAATTTGAATAAAAAGAAAATGTAACAAAGGATAACTGTTAAAATAGATTTATTACCTCAGGGGAGAAAGACACTAATTTTCCTTGAACCATGACCCAATCTTCTTCAGCTTCAGCGAGATCAGTGTAAAACTCCCGAATAATGAAAATTACAGCCACGATAGAAAAATAAAAAAAAATATTTCCCACTATCAGTGAACAATCAAATCTTCCACTGCTCTACCTATACTTCTAAAATATCTCTCAGGAACCAGTTTTCTTGACTGCAGTGCATCACTATATCTGTCCTGAGCTTTCGTGCTAACAAACTTGCTTGAATCAAAATGGGACTTCCATTTATTCCTCTTCATTCTTGGGGCCATTTCTAAAAATCACATAAAATTCACAGTAAATCCTAAATTCATGACTAAATCAGTAAACTCAACTTCTAAAATCTTAAACTATCATTTCTACAAATTTTCCATAGGTTTTTCTCAAATTTTCACCATGAATAGTGGTTTTTGATCAAATCCACAATGTGCTAAAAATACATGGTGAAAATAAAAAATTTTTACATAGAAGTGAAGCTCTTACCTCAAGAAGATCAAATCTAGGAAATTTGGTATGAATCCACCAAGAAATTGACACTATAGAAGAAGCTCTAACTCCTAAATCGCTAACTTAAATGAAGAAGATGATGATGAGGGGGGGGGGGTCAAAACGGTATTTTTGGGTTTATTTTTCACCGTTAACCACTCGTGAACTAGTTTAAGTGAACTTGGATTTAAGAAGGATTGGTTTGGTGCTTAGTTGCATACTTCTCGGGTTGTCCAACGCTTTAGCATGGGGTTTTGGTGCTTAGGCGCTAGTGCATGAATTTTGATATTTTTTATTTTTAGTGAAATGCACATCTAACCTAAGTTAACAACTCCTAAATGGTCTTATAAATTCTTAATAACTAACTCTACTCTTTCTCAAAAGTCACCAATCTTAATTAATTTGATTCAATACAAAATAACACAAAATGTTACTCACAAACAAACACTTATATTAATTCACAAACAAATACAAACATTTGTAATACATTATTTCTCAATCCAAAGAGTATTGGATGAGATAATTTCTAAGCACAAACACAAAACAAACTTAACACTAAAAACACACAAAACAAAAAAAACATTAACATCACAACACCTCACACAAACAAACACGAAACCTAGACTTTAATTCCACTCTCCTTTCGGTGGAATGAATATTGGCCTTTCATTAGCTTCTCTATGGGCATTTAGAATATAGATCTGATAGAACAGATGGTGGTGAAGAACTCTGGTTGAGTCTTCTTCAATCAATTTGTTTTTGAAGTACAGAGCCTTGTCCGCTTCTTCTATAAAACTTGTGTGGGTGTAACATCATCAGCCCAACGTATCCAAATATTTTACTCGGATATACCTAGCATCAAAGTTTCTTTATGATTGGGCTTATTTTCTCCTATGTAAGGCTTCAACCTATTTCCATTTACTTTAGTTATACATTCAGTTTTTTGATCTTTAATCTCCGCAGCTCTATAAGGATAAACTTATTTCACAATAAATGACCTCATCAACCAAGACTTAAGTTTTCCGAAAAATAATTTCAATCGAGTATTATATAATAAAACCTCTTGTCCAGGCTCAAAACTCTTCTTTAAAATCTTTTGATCATGCTAAATATTCATATTTTCCTTATAAATTATAACATTTTTGTAAGCTCATTTAATTGCAATAATCATTTTTATCTAGCATCCTTTAAATTATAATTAAATTCTTTTAATTCCGAAAATGCTTTATGCTCTAACTCAATTGGTAAATGACAAGCTTTTCTAAATATGAGCCTATATGGAGACATTTCTATATGGCTTTAAGAGAAGTCCTATAAGCCTCTAATGCAGAATCAAGTCTATCAAACGAATAAGTTCTTTTTACTGTTTTCTCCAAAATACTTTTATTTTCACGATTTGATACTTCTACTGATCTATTAGTCTTAGGGTTATAAGTTGTGGTAATCCTATGTTTAATTCCATATTTCTAAGTGATGTGTCAATTCTAAAAATCTTAAAAGGACTTCTTCCATTAGTAATGATCACACTTGGCATTCCAAACCTAGTAAAAATATTTTTGTTTAGAAATTTTGCAACTCACAGAGCATCACAATGAGGCAAAACTATCCCTTCAAGCTGTTTAGACACATAGTCCACTGCTAATAAGATATAAATTTTTCCATAAGATGGAACAAATGGTTGCATAAAATGTAAACCCCATACATCAAACAATTTAACTTCTAAAGTAAAATTTAGGTGCATTTCATCTCTTTTAAAAACATTGCCTACTCTCTGACATCGATCACACATTTTCAAATAATTATTAACACCCTTAAACAATGTAGGCCAATAAAATCTAGAGTTTAAAATTTTAAATGTAGTCTTATCTATATCGAAGTGTTCCCTAAATACAGATTTATGATATTTTTGTATAGTTTCTTGGGTTTCATTAATTGGTACACATCCTAAAATGACTAAATCACGACATCTTTTATATAAATAAGGGTCATTGGATCCTACATAAATTTCTTTTTTTATTGGCTTGTTAGTCTGTATGGTAGAATATTACTAATTAAGTAGTTAAATAAATATGTATATCGTGGCATATGCCACTTAACAACAACATATAGTTGTTCATCTAGAAAATTCTCATTTATGTTATCATCGTTGTTCTTTTCATTTACATGTTCAATTCTTGATAGATGATCAGTAATTTGTTTAGCAACTCTTTTCCTATCCACTATCTTAAAATCAAATTCTTGCAAAAGTAAGACTCATCATATTAATCTTAGTTTAGTATCCTTTTCTTATAGAAGATATTTAATAATGGAATGATCAGTATGCATAATACATTCAGATCCAGGTAAATATGATCTAAATTTATCAAAATCATATACTTTTGTAAACATCTCTTTTTCAGTTGTTGTGTATTTAATTTGAGCTTCATTAAGAGTTTTACTGGCATAATATATAACCTTAAAAATCTTTTCATACTTTTGTCCTAAAACAACTTCAATAGTGTAATCACTTGCATCACACATTAATTCAAACGGTTTTTACCAGTCAGGTGAAACAATGATAGGTGTAGTAATTAACTTTTCCTTTAATAAATTGAAGGCTTTAAGACTATCATCATTAAAATTAAAATTAGTTTCTTTTTCTAAGAGATGAAATAGAGGCTTAGCAATTCTAGAAAAGTCTTTAATATACCTCATATGAAATCCAACATGTCCAAGAAAACTTCTTACAATAATTACTGAATTAGGAGGTTGTAATTCAACAATAATTTGAATTTTTGCTTCATAAACTTTGATACAATCTTTAGAAAATTTATGTCCCAAGACAATCCCTCCCGTGACAATAAATTGACATTATTCTCACTTAAGAACTAATTTTGTTTCTTCACAGCAATTTAGAACCATTGATAAATGATCTAAGCCTGAATCAAAAGAGGTTCCGCAAACTAAGAAATCAACCATAAACACTTCAGTTCCTTTTTCAATTAAGTCACAAAAAATAAGCATCATACACCTTTGAAAATTTATAGGTGTGTTACATAAACCAAATGACATTTTTTTTAAAACCACAAGTCCCATATGGACTTATAAATGTAGTCTTTTATTAATCCTCTGGAGCAATAGGTATTTATTCGTAACCAGAATATCTACCCAAAAGAAAAAGTATTCATGTCCTGCCAGTCTATCCAACATTTGGTCCAAGAAAGGTAAATGGAAGTGATCCTTCCTAGTGGCAATATTTATATTTCCATAATCAATATAGATTTCCTATCCACTGACTTGTCTTGTTGGAATTAATTCATTCTTTTCAGTCACTCCTCCTATTATAAGAACATAATGAATATGACTAACCCATGCACTATCAGGTATAGGATAAATAATCCCAACATCTAACCACTTGAAAATTTCTTTTTTTATCACTTCATTCATCAAAGAATTTAAACATCTTTGAGGATCAGCACTAGGTTTACAATTATCTTCCATTAAAATTCTATGCATACAGATTGAATGACTCATTCCTTTAATATCTGCTAATGTCCAACCAAAAGCTTTTTTATAGTTTGTTAATATCTCGAATGATTTTTCTTCTTGGTATTTAGTTAAATATGAGAATATTATAACAAGTAAAGTAGATGAATTTCTTAAGAATGCATACTTTAAATGTGCAGAAAGTAATTTCATCTCAAGTTCAGGAGGTTTTTCTATTAAAGGGATTAGAGATTTACTGTTTTCTGTAGTCTCTAAAATCTCAAAGAATTCTTGAACATAAATTGTATCATGAGCATTAATCTCTAACCATTTTTCTACAGAATAATTTTTAGATTCACTATCTATTCCTTCCTCATCTAGTATCACTTCATTTTTTCCTCAGAAATGACTTCACATTTTTCATGGTAATGTAAAGCAATCATATGATCCATAATATCCATCCTATAACATTTTTCTTTAACAGGATACCTGATTGACTTTAAAACATTAAATGGTACTTTTTGGTCATTAACTCTCATGGTCAACACTCCTTTCTGCAAATCAATCATAGCATATCTGGTACCAAGAAAATGTATCCCCAAATTAATAGGAATTCCTTTATCCTCTTCTATGTTGAGCACAATGAAATCCATAGGAAAGATAAATTTATCCACCTTAACAAAAACATCTTCTATAACCTCTTTAGGATAATTAATAGACCGATTAGCTAACTGAAGGGTTACGGTGGTGGGAGAAAACTCTCTTAAGTCCAACTTTCAAAAAAAAGGATAAAATCATAAGATTAATGCTAGCTCCCAAATCGCATAAGGCTTTTCCATAAAATTTCTCTCCAATCGCACAATGTATTGTGAAGATACAAGGGTCTTGAAGCTTTTGAGGAAGCTTCATTTAAATTATTACAGAACATTCTTCACTCAATGCAACAGTCTCATAAGCTTCAAACTTCCTTTGCTTCTTTAGTATATCTTTCATAAATTTAGCGTAACTTGACATTAGTTCCAAAGCTTTCGCAAATGGAAAATTGATTGTAATCTTCTTAAATATCTCAAAAAATTTTGACAATTGTTGATCGAGCTTTTGCTATCTATGTCTTTAAGGAAAAGGAGGTGGTGGTTGATACATCAAAATAATACATTAAGGTATGGGATGAAATTTTCAAATTAAGGCGGCACGAGATGATTTTTGCATAAATTTCAAAAGGACACTTGTTCTACACACCTCTTAGAGTAATTCAATGTATCTAGACACTTTGAAAGGTTTTTTTATGAAGAGATATGTCTCTTGGATCAAATGACACATCTTTTGAATTTAAAAGAGTTGACTTTTGGAGGGAATTTCGAATTATACTCCGAAGGAGGCATCCCAAAATAAAGAAGAAAGACTTCTCATTTGTCAAGTGTGTGACATGAGGGAGAGAGAAAGTTAGTGTGAGTTAGAGATAGAGAGAGAAGAGGAGATTTTCTTCTATGGTTGTAAGAGATGAGGGAAGGTGAGAGATTTCTTCTTCCTTACACTTCTAAGAGAGAATAGGTAGTGATTGTAAAGAGAGAAAGGCTTGGAGAGAACTTATAGAGATTTACTTGGGAAGGATTGAGGGATAAGTTGTATTTTTATTTCATTTCTTTTGTAAGATTATTTTTATAGATGAAATCCATGTTTTATCGTATCCTTCTTATGAATTCTGAGTAGTCTTCTTTATCCTTCTCCCTACTTTGAGATATGGTTTTGTGAAGAATTGATTTTATTTTCTACA
>NEWO01000918.1:140901-154817 GCA_003013225.1 Phalaenopsis aphrodite
TAATTTTTTGTAATTTTACTTTTGAATGTTTAGTATTTGGTTTACTTTAACTTATGTAGTCTTACATTCACATTTTAATTAGCACTCACTTGAGTAGTTAATTTTCAAACTTCCCACATTACTTTAGTTTTATTTTTTGTATTTTGGATTGTAAAATAATTTTGATAATTTTCTGTTAGGATTTTCTAACTTCCATATTGGATCAATATCTAGGACTCCATTAGAGCCCTTTATTACTTGAGCAATACATATACTTGCGTTGATTTTAAAGGTGATTTGGCAGTTTAAAAAAGTGTTTTAAAAGATAAATTATTTTCATAAAAATTATTTTTGTTGGGATTGTATTATATATTTGTTTAATATTTGTCTTGTGTAATTTGTAATATTGAAAAATAATTGCAAAATTCTCACACTAAAACCACTCGTATCAAGTTTTTGGCGCCATTAGCGGAGAAGTAACAGAAAATATGAGTATTTAACTTTATTTTAATTAAAAAAAAAGAGTGTTTGCAGTTTTGTTTAAACATTTTCATATTTAAGTGTGTTTTCTTGTTTTTAATTACCTGTTTTAGTTTGTTTATACATAGTGTAAGATCTGATAATTTAGTACCTTAGGATTCTGAGTTAGAGAACTTTTAGAAAAAATCGAAAACCAAAAAAAAAGAGAAAGATCTTTTAGTAAAATGGCTTACAATTTAAACAATGCTAGAAATAAAAGTGAACGTCATCAAAGACCTTTAAGAGATTATGCTAATCCTACAACAGACGAAATTCATTTAAGTATACAAAACCCTCATGTAGCTGCCAATTCATTTGCGCTTAAGCCTGTTATTATCCAAATGGTTCAAAAAAATTGATTTGGGGGAACACCTACTGAAGATCCTAATTTACATCTTGCTAATTTTTAAAAGTTGTGTGCTACATTTAAATATGATGGAGTATCAAATGAAGCCGTCAAACTTAGAATTTTTCCTCTTTCACTAAGTGATAAAGCTAAGATGTGGTTAAACTCATTAGCTCCTAGATCTATAAGAACATGGGGAGATTTATCACGAAAAATCTTATCTAAATATTTCCCACCATAAAAAACGACAAAGCTTAGAAATGATATCACATCTTTTTGTAAGTTTGAAGGAGAATCAATTTATGAAGCCTGGGAAAGATTTAAGGATCTCCTTAGAAATTGCCCACAACATGTGTTGCCATGTTGGTTAATAATTCAAACATTTTATAATGGGTTGGTTGGATCTCTTAGATTGATAATTTATGTTGTTGTTGGTGAATCATTAATGTCAAAACCATTCAATGTGGCATATTCATTAATTGAAGAGATGACTAAAAATAATTTTTAATGGTCCTCTGAAAGTGTAAATCCAAAAAGAGTAGCTAGTATTCATGATTTTAATGCTATATCAATTTTAGCTGCTCAAATAGCTACTATATCAAAGAATATAGATCAAAATGGAATGAATTATTCTCAGACAGAACATATGCTTGAGGAGAACTTATTAGGAAAAATGATAGAATCTTAATCTTCTTATGAGACTTTAAATGCAATAAACAATCATTCTGATAACCCTAATGACAATTGTTATAACTATGGGTGAAAGAATAATCCAAACTTTCGTTAGAGTAACAATAATTCTAATGCTACAAATCCACAATGGAGAAACATTGCTACAAACTCTTTAGGAAACTCCAACAATTAAGGGAATCAAGCTTATAAACCTTATTACACCCCAGGTTTTAAAAATTTGCAGAGTAAGGAGAAAAGCTATAAATGGAAGAATTGATATTGCTAATGGGTAGTCAATTACAAAGTCAAGGAGCTGTTATCAAAAACATGAAAATTCAGTTGGAATTTATTACTATTGCACATAGCAATAGACCTCCAGGAATAAGAGATATTTCTATTACAAATTCAATTAAAATTTCTTGTGCTATTGGCAAACGATTTTATGAAAAAGCTTTATGTGTTTTAGGAGTCATTATTAATCTTATGTCGTTATCAATTTTCAGAAGGTTGGCTTAAGAGATATTTCACCTACAACTATAATGCTTCAGTTAGCTGATCGTTCGATTCCCTATCCTCAAGGAGTTATAGAAGAAGTTTTGGTAAAAGTCGATAAATTTATTTTTCCTGTAGACTTTAATGTATTAGATATTGAGGAAAATAAATAAATGTCTATCATTTTAGGAAGACCATTCCTAGCCACTAGAAGAGCTTTGATTTATGTGTAGAAAGGAGAACTGACTATGGGAGTTAGTGATCAAGAGGTTAAATTTAATATTGCAAAATCAATGAGATACCCTGCAAAAGAGCAAGAGAATGAATGCTTCAGCATGGATATTAATGAATATTTAAGCCATGAATATTTTAAGAAAACTTTTGAAAGAGAATTTAAAAAGGAATATATGGAATATCAAGGTGAGGATAAAATTTAAGATGAATATATGGAAGTGAGTAAAGAGGATATGAATTATGTTTAGGAAAGATTTAAAATGTTAGATCCTACAAAAAAGTGACAAGAATTTGATTCCATATATTGAGAAACCTTTTGAACTAGAACTAAAAATTTTTTTTAGACATTTGAAATATGCATTTTTAGGAGATTTATCTTCATTACCTGTTATAGTATCCTTAGAATTAACTGATATGCAAGAACAACAGTTGTTGGAAACTTTGAAAAGATATAAGAAAGCCTTCAAATGGACATTAACTGATATTAATGGAATCAGTCCTTCAATTTGTATGCATAGAATTTTATTAGAAGATCAACATGAACCAAGAGCTGATCCTCAATGGAGATTAAATCCTATGATGAAAGAAGTTGTAAAGAAAGAACTTTTAAAATGGTTAGATGCTGAAATAATATATCCTATTTCAGATAGTGCTTGGGTTAGTCCAATTCACTGTGTTCCAAAGAAATAAGGTGTGATTAGCTGGGCATAAATATTTTTATTTTTTAGATGGATATATGATCCCAAAAATTATAGTTGTGTAAAATAAATGAAGATGACTCCACTTTACAGTGAAGCAAAAAACTTAGTTCCTTTTTTATTAATAGTAAACTTAAGCAATTCATGCTGGGATTCTATGCAAGTACGCGTATCGTTATCAAGTAATACAAGATTTCCTGCTTAAGCCCCAAATATTGATCCCGCGAGGAACGTTTAAATTCAAGATGGTAATTTAAATTCAGAATTTCACAATAATAAATAAAGTTAACTATACTAATTTCAAATGTTTAAGGTGCTATGAGAAATAAATTACCAATTACTAGCAAGACTATAAATTATAGTGAAAATATAACTACCAAACTATATTTCTGTGATGAAGTTATCAAATATGAGAAAGCATCTTTCCCACTACTATGAATTTTTGGTTAAATTTCATAGATAACTGGTTTGACATTGTATTGTGCCAAATAGGAGCAATTTTAATTCTCTACCCTTAGTCAAGTGTTATAAAGAATCATTGGCTAATCATATGTTTATTCTCTAAATCTGTGGTTAGGCTGGGAGGATATTAGCTCTCACTCAAGAGCTACCACTTTCCTTCCCCTCAAGGCTAACTCTCACTTTAGTTCTTAAACACTAAGGCCAAATTGAGGATTTTAGTCTATCACCCTAAAATATCTAATTCTTCGGCCAATAATAATATATGTTTACATATCTATTTGCACCCAATTCCATGAACAAAACACTCCTTCATAGAATTGAATGTGATTCTCACTTTGTTGTAGAACTCATACTCCATTTCCCGGATCATATGTTTCAGAACAAATTTTAACATTTCAATTGGCCAAATCAAAAAGTAAATTAAGAACAGAGTGGAAAAATCTTCACAATTTATTTCATATTTTAAAATTGGCACATCCAAATTATCTCTTCATTTTTGCCATATCTCTGAGTAGGGAGAAAGACAAAGAAAACTACTCTTACCTCATTAGAAAGATACAATAAAATACAAATTTTATAAATAAAAGAAAGTTTATACAACAATAATAAATAAACACCACTTATCTGTAACTCTTTCTCAAAGCAAATCCTTTGTAGCCTCTCTTGGACTCTTTTTCTATTCACAAGAATCTTAATTTTCTCTTTGAAGATGCATGGATGAAGAATTCTCTCACTTCTCTCCCTCTCTTAACAACTTTTAGCAGAAAATCAAACTTAGACTCACCGAACTAAACAATAGAACACTCAAGTAATCTCAATTACACTCTAGCTCCCTCTAACTACTCTATTTCTGAGAAATTTTGCCTCTAAATAAATTATAATGTTGGTTTTCTAAGAGGTGCTTCCAATAAATCTTCAAAAAGCCTCCAAATTCATCCTGTATTCTAGAATTTTGCCCATCACCGACCTTGAAACTGTCGGCGCCCACGATAGCACCCAGTCTGGCGCTGTCGGCGCTGAGTAAGTTTTCCAAAACGCTATTTTGACTCCAAATTTCATTCTTTTTTCTTCCTTTTGCTTCAATTCCTAAAAATCATCAACCTGCAACAAAACATAAGAAATACCTACTTTTAAAGCTCAATATCACCAAAAATGAGAATAAATTATAGGTCTAAAAATGCATATATTTTTTGTTCATCAATATACCAGTTATCATCAAATACCTATTGCTTTAGAAGATCAAGATAAAACAACATTTACTAGTTCCTATGGAACTTTTTCTTTTCAGTTAATGTCTTTTGGATTATGTAATGCACATGCAACATTTCAAAGTTGTATGATGTCAGGTTTTAGTGATTTGATTGAAAAAGGGATTGAAGTCTTTATGAAAATTTTTTCTGTATTTGGAACTTTATTCGAAATATGTCTAAATCATTTACAAAAAGTTTTGAAATACTATAAAAAGACTATTCTCATATTGAATTGAGAAAAATGTCAATTTATAGTTACAAAAGGAATTGTGCTTGGACATTAAATTTCAAAAAATGACATGGAAGTAGATCCTGCAAAAATACAGGTTATATCGAACCTACCTCCACCTACCACATTAAGTGGAGTTAAAAGCTTTTTAAGATATGCTGGATTTCACAAGAGATATACTACAGAATTTTGAAAAATTACTAAACATGTATGCCAACTTCTATAAAAAGATACAAAATTTGACTTTAATTAAGATTGCCTTAAAGCCTTTGAAACTTTGAAGGAAAAATTGATCACTGCTCCCATAATTGTTCACTTGATTGGAAGAAACCTTTTGAATTAATGTGTGATGCTAGTGATTATGCGATTGGATTTGTTTTAGGGCAGAGATGTGAAAAATTTTTAAAATTTATTTACTATGCTAGTAAGACTCTTAATGATGCTTAAATTAATTACACCACCACTAAACGAGTGTTATTAGCTAGTGTGTATGTTTTTGGTAAGTTTAAATCATATATGATTGGAGTTAAATGTGTTGTGCATACTGACCATTCAGCTGTTGAATAATTGATGCAAAAGAAGAAGGCTAAACCATGATTAATTAGATGGGTACTTCTGATGCAAGAGTTTGATTTTGTAGTAGTCGATAGGAAAGAGATTGATAATCAAATTGTTGATCATCTGTCAAGGTTAGAACAAGAAGAAATATTGGACATGGATAAAGTAATTAGTGAATCCTTTTTAGATGAACGACTTTTTGTTGTAAAAGGATGGGAAATACCTTGGTATACTGATATTGTAAATTATATTATTAGTGTTATTTTACCATATGGATTAACAAAAAAAATAAGAAAAGAAGTTCATTCTTGATGCAAAATATTGTTTTTGGGATGATCTTTATTTATATAAACAATGTAAAGATTTAATGATGAGATGATGTGTGCCTCATAAAAAAAATTAGGAAATTATTCAAAAATGTCATGATTCTGAATTTTGGAGGACATTTTGGGAATGATAAAACTATTCATAAAATTATACTATATGGATTTTATTGGTCTACTCTATTTAGAGATGTTAATATATATATCAAAACATGTGATCGGTGTCCGAGAGAAGGTATTATTTCAAGATGAAATGAAATACCACTAAATTTTAATTTGGAAATTGAAATTTTTTATGCATGGGGATTGGATTTTATAGGACCATTTATATCCTCATTCAGAAATATATACATATTGATTGCAGTGAATTACTTTTCAAAATGGATTGAAGCAATTGCTTTACCTCAATGTAATGCTCGGAGTGTTTCAAATTTTTAATTAAAATTATTTTTACAAGATATGAGATGTCGAGAGTAATCATTACTAATGGGGGATCTCACTTTAGGAAAGCAACAGTTTCAAGATTGGAGGAAAAATATAATATAATGCATAAAATTGCAACTGCTTATCATCCCCAGGCTAGTGTTTTAGCAGAAGTATCTAATCGTGAAATTAAGAGAATTTTGGAAAAAAATGTTAATCCAAGCAAAATGTGCATGTAGGACAACCTATAAGACACTGTTAGGAAGGTACCCTTATAGATTAATTTTTGGGAAGACTTGTTACTTGCAAGTTAAATTGAAGCATAAAACTTATTGGGCAATAGAATACTTCAAATTTCATTTTGAAAGAAGCTGGTAGAAAAGATTATTGCAATTGAATGAGCTTGAAGAAATTAGGAATGAATCTTACGATAATGCGACAAAATATAAAGAAAACAAGAAAGAATGACATGATCGAAAGATAATGAAAGATAATTTGAACATGGACATGAAGTTTTTATTATATAAAGAAAATGAGAAAGCCTATCCCTATGGGGTAGTTGATATTGAGGACCCCAAGAGTGGAAGAATATTTAAAGTGAATGGGCATAGATTGAAATCATATTTTGATGGTCAAAGACCAGCTTTAAAAGAGACTGTAATATTGGGTCATCCAAAATAAGGTTGGGAATATCAGGCTGATGACATTAAACCAAGAGCTTCGTGGAAGACAGCTTTCCATATGAATGTTATAAATGTCCTTAATATGATAAATTTCAATTCTTCTTGAAATGAATAAAGATTCAGAAATCTTAGATTTGATTGCTAAGTATTCCTAGACTTAGAGTTTGAATCTAAGTTATTAAAGGGTTATTCTTAAATTTTGCTATTCTATTTATTAAACTAAAGTATAGAAGTTAAAAGTTAATCTCTATCCTAAGTCATATGCTTTTATGTAATAAAAGTGTCACTTGAGGACAAGTAACATTTATGTTTAGGGGATTTTGAGACACCAAAATAATATACTATTTTTATTACTTATTTTATGCTTTTTTTTTGGTTATATTGTATTTTAAAGAAGGGTATTTTTGTGTTTTTATTGTAGGCAAATCATTTTTAGGCAGTTGGAGCAAAAAAGGTAAAAAGGATGATATTTGAAGCCAAAATAACAAATTTTGAGATTCTGGCGCATGATGTGCCAGATCGGCGTATGGTACTATATTTCTAAATCTAAATTTTAGTAGCCTGCCCACTGGGGTGACTTTTCCAATTCTGGCAGCTTCCATGTGTGAATTTCAACGAATGATGTGTCAGGGATGCAAGTTTATTTAGTAGCCGAGCAAGCTGAGTTCTGAACAAGTTGTCACATCTAGCTCTTTTTTATATTGGGACATTTACATGCACACCATCCAACTCCTACCTAGGCTGGGAAGATACTAAACAAATTAAGGCGCATGATGTGCCTTAATTCGTAGCTATTTTTGAAATGAAATTCTAAAGATTTAGAAAGTCTTGGAGAGAACTTCTAGGGATTTTTTTGGCAAGGATTGTTAGACAAGTTGTATTTTTATTTCTTTTGTTTTGTAAACTTATTTTTTCATATTAAATCTGTGTTTTGTCATATCCTTTTGATGAATTCTGAGTACTATTTTTTATCCTTCTCCTTACTTTGATATATGGTTTTTTGAAGAATATATTTTGTTTTCTATGGGTTCAAAAGATAATAATTTGTGATGATTTGAACTCTGATCTTCATTTACTTCTCGATCTGGCCAATTAAAATGTTAAAACTTGTTTTAGAGACATATGTTCTTAAATAAGATATGATTTCTACAACTTTGGGAGAATCACATTTGATTTCATTAGAGAGTATGTCATCCATGAGATTGGATGCAAATAAATAGGGAAATATACTTTGTTGAATGCAAAATTGGATATTTTAAGGTGACAGATTAAAATTCACAATTTGGTCTAGTTGATTGGAAACTAATGCAAGATTTTTAGCCCTCAAGGGAGGGAGTAGTGGGAGCCATGGAGTGGAAGCTCGTATCCTCACAGCCTAATGATCCGAATAATTTCTTATATGTAGGAATTTATGAAGTTGACACCACAACTTGAAGATTCTAGTTTATAAAGCTTTTTGATTAAGCTTCGAATATTGATCCCACGGAGATTGAAGTTAATCAAGGAGGGTTTCAATATATGTTCTAGTTTAGAATAATATAGCCTAGCTTGGAAGGTCGATAAAGGTTTGATTTTGATTATATCCTACAATTATCACTACAATACTACTTCTACTTCTAAACTAAGATATATAGTGAAAATCAGAAAGTGGGGTTTAATATATCAGAAGTACCCTTCCTCATGCAATGAAATTAGTGACATTTGTAAAAGTAAAACAAGTAGTGAGACAAATAGGAGCAATTATATTCTTTACCCTTACTAGAGATACTATAAAGAACATTGGTTAATCTAAAGTTTGAATATTTTTGAAGACGGGCTAGGCAGGGAAGATACTAGCTCTCATTCTAGAGTTCCCTCTTATCCCTCCACCTGGAGGCTAACATCTCACATCAAAACCTAAACCTATAGACCAAATTAGGGGCCTTAGCCTATCACTCTAAAGTTCTCTAATTCTACACCCATTAAATATTATTTCCTTATTTATTTTAACCCAATCATATGGATTACATTCTCATCCATACAATCTCATGTGATTTTACCACAGTTGATTGAGACAATTCCATCACGGATCTTACATGTTCTCACAATAGATTTTAACATGCAAGTTGATCAAGTTTACATTTAAATGATTAAAAAAGTAAAATCATCACAATATATTCTCACTCTCCTCAATTCTATATCCTACACATGCATATTAATTCCTTACAAGAGGGAAGAGTAAAGAAAACTACACACTACACATGGAGAAACAACAAGAAATTTTCAATGAAAAAGACTTTGATACCATACAAACAAAGTACTAAATTCAAATCAAAATAAAGTGAAAATACTTATCATATATGGAAATTAAACTCTCCTTGTATAGCAAAAGCAATCTACTTACAATCCTCTCCAAAAACAAAGTGAAAAGAAAAGAAGAAATCTCTCACTCTCTCTCTTTCTCTCACAACTTTTCGCCCCACTTAGAGCTCACACCCAAGCCTTCTTATTTTTTTCCAAGTATTCATCTCCTGTTTTAATTAACTATAGAGTCCAAGAGTTCTTTTATAAACATTTCTAAGTCTTTTTTATAATTTCCTAAGAGATTCTTAAGTGTCTCTTAAAAAATGTCCATATTCATTAAATCTTCCAAAAGGTGCCTCAAGTGCCTCTTAATAACTCCTTATAACCACCCTAAATGCTTCTAGAAAGTCTCTTTTATTATTTCTAATGAATTTCCCAAGAGATGCACGAAGCACCTCTTCAAAAAGCATCCAAGTTAGACGTATATTCTAGGAGATATGTTGAAAACCATCTCCGGCACCTAAGCGCCAATTCTAGGGTGCTTAAGCACCCTCATCTCTGTTTGGTGGTTCTTAAGTGCCATATTTGGGTGCTTAAGTGCTGGGCATAGGCCCTTAAGTGCCTGGTTTGGTCCCCATGGCTCCGATGTGCCCCGATTTGCTCCAGTTTGCTCTCTATTGGTCCATTTTTGTTCCTTTTGCTCCAATCACTCCAAATTCTTCAATTTGATGTACCTAAAACCAAAAAAATAAGAGAAGATACCTTTAAAATCTAATATCATTATAAAATAAAACTTGAAAAATAATACATTTTTAGCGTATCAAAATCCCGCAAACTTAAACATGACTTGTCCTCAAGTAATACATTTTGTTAAAATAATTTATGTTGATTAAAGTTAATGGGTCATACTTTAGAATTGCAAAAATTTTGTTCTAAAAATGTAATAGTTCAAATTAGAAGAACTTCTAGCGATCATAAATATATGCATCAAACTTGGAAATTTGTTTTCCAATCTAATTCAGAAATATATGCAGATTTTTCAAACTTCGGATCCTATGAAGTTTACTTTCTAGATTTAAGAACTATCTTAAAAATATTTTTTACTAATATAAGTATGAAAAGCAAGCTTAGGATTGTTCTAAGTTCTTTACTCTAGAAAGACTCAAGTAAAACCAATTTTTGATTAGGATCTCTCCTCAAGCTTCTCTTCACTTTTTTTTTGCCTTTTTTTTAGGATCTTTTTGATCCATCATTTTTTTTCTATTCTTTTTTATGTGATGATTACTATATCTAGAAAAGTCCTTAAATGACTTTAAATTCCACTATCCTCCTCTAAAGTTAAAACTTATTACTTTCCTTCACATGAAAAGATGTATTTTTCTTTTAAATACTTTTTAAAAGAGCCTTAAATGTTTGGAAATAAAAATTCTAAGAATCCTAAGTTCTTCAAAAATACAATTTTTCCTACTAAAGATAGTTAATATTTTTCCCAAGTTCTCCACCAAATATCCTCAACTTTAGGTTCACCCTTTTCACTAAAAATATCAGCTAGTATACCACATAATATGCCTTTCAGTGATTTTGAATAACTCTTTCTTAGAAGATCTATTATTGATTTCATCATTCAATTCAGGTTCTTCTTGTGATTGAGTCAAATCTGAAGTTATAAAGACTAGTGGTGTAGATGAATTCCCTAAAGAGGTAGGCTTTAAAATTGTGTGGGGGTACATTCATCTTAAGTTCATGAGATTTTTCAACAAAAGGAGTTAAAAGTTTACTATTTTTGTTATGGTCCATCATTTCACACCTCTCCTGAACATACTTACTGTCTTATTTAAACAAAATTTTCAACTCATCATGAAAGTCCATTTTGATCTCATCTGTTAACTTACTCACAAAACTTTGTTGGAAATGGTCTTTACTTAGATAATCAACTTCATTGATAAAAAAACAATCATTATCTTTTCTCTCAGCTAGATAGTTCGTAGCTTTTAAAACATCAAAAGTGGCTTCATGGTAATTAATATTCATAGTCAACTCTCCTTTTTTGTTCATCTATCAAAGCTTGTCCAGTAATAAGAAAAGGTCTCCCCAAAATAATTAAAATTTTCTTACCTTCCTCCATATCTAATACAATAAAGTCCATAGGAAAGATAAATTTGTCCACTTTAACAAGCACATCTTGTAAACCCCTTCTGGATAAATGATAGATCGATCAGTTAACTGAAGGGTTACAGTAGTGGGAGAAATATCAGTTAAACCTAACCTTCTAAATATTGATAGAGGCATCACATTAATGCTCAATCCTAAATCGCATAAAGATTTTTCACATAATCTTTCACCAAATACCCAAGGAATTGTTAAGCTAAAAGGATCTTTAAGTTTCTTAGGAAGCTTTTTCTGAAATATAGCACTGTACTCCTTGCTTATTGCAATTGTCTTGTAATTCCTAAATTTTATTTTCTTGTTTAACATCTCCTTCTTAAATTTTTCATAAGTTGGCATCTGTTCCAAAGCTTCAGCGAAAGGAATATTTATCGTTAACTTCTTATGTACTTCCATGAACTTTAAAAATTGTTTATCCAACTCATACACTCTAAGTCTTTAAGGAAATGGAGGTTTTGGTCTTTCTAAATTAATTTTAGTTGGAGTTATTAAATTATTTAGATCATTAGAAACATATTCTTTAGGTCTTTTAGTTTCCTTTATTTCTCTCACAACTTCTTTCTCTTTTCTGACCACATCCTTTATCTCTCTTCCACTTCTTAATTGGACAGCATTTATTTGTTCATCATTTTCCTCTTTAAGGTTAATCTCAGTGTTTTTAGGCAGTGTTCCATGTGGTCTATTCTAAAGTGAAATAACAATTTGTCCATGTTGATTCTCTATGTTTCAAATCACAATATTTTGACTTTGCAATAGGTTTTCCATTTGTAATACCACTTCTATAAACATCTTCTTATCCTCAAATTGTTGACCATTGTTAGAGCCCAGTCGATATAAAGATCTATATTTTGTGTTCCCTTGATTATTCCAACTTCCATTAGGATTTGAATGATTATTTTCACATTGTTGGTTTCCACCCGAAGTAGTATGATACCAGTTAAAATTAGGAAGGTTCTTCCAACCGAGGTTGTAAAAATTATAATACGGGTTATTTATGATATTGAAAGTCTCATATGATAAGTTAGAATGAAACACATGCCCTAATGAACTTTACTCACTTACTAGAGTAAATTGAGGCTATTTCATTCCAAGTTGGTCCAGCTTTCTTGATATTGTAGCAACCTGAGATGCAAAAATTGCAATCACATTTGTATCATGAACACTGGCTACCTTTCTAGGATTTACCCTCATAAAGGGCCATTAAAATTTGTTTCTAGCCATTTCTTCAATTAACGCATATGATTCATCAAANGGGCCATTAAAATTTGTTTCTAGCCATTTCTTCAATTAACGCATATGATTCATCAAATGGTTTCGGCATTAATGATCCACCAGTGATAGGGTCAATTGTAGACATAAGGGATCCTACTAACCCATTGTAAAAAGTTTGAATGATTAATCGGTCAGGCAGAGCATGGTGTGGTGACTTTATAAGAGTTCCTTAAATCATTCTCAGGGTTTGTATATTGATTCCTCTTTATATTGAGAAAATGAGATAATATCATTACTAAGTTTAGTAGTCCTTGAAGGTGGAAAATAGTTAGCTAGGAATTTCTGAGTTAACTCCTCCCAATTTTTAATTGAACTAGGTACTAATAAGTATAACAACATTTTAGCTTTATCCCTTAGTGAGAAAGGAAAAGCTTTAGTCTAACAGCATCATTGTCCGCACTATTTGGGGTTATGGGTGAAGTTGCCCCTTGGAAGCTGTCTGTCACCGGAATTGAAATACCGTCGCCCACTTTGGAAGGACATTTTAATTTACATATAAATATAAGTATTAGAAAAATATAAAATCAAACAAATCTCATATTTTTTATAATTTAAATGAAAGAGCATTATACCTTAAACTCCGTATCTATCTCAAAGGAAAAACAGAAAGCTTGAGGATGAGGCTCGATCAGATAAACTAAGAAATATATGACATCCATTTAGTCTGAAGAACCATTTTATTTGCCGACAATTTCTCCTATTTAATATGAAAGATTAACTTGGGTTTATATTAAGTTGGGTTTGGACAAGCTTCCTATAAGAGAAAGCCTCTATATTTAATTACATCTTAAATGACTGAAGTCACCTAAGAAAACTCTAAATAAAAACTAGGAAATATTATCTTCAAAGAGGTCAAAAGGATATGACTTTTCAACTAGATCGGACAAAGAGGTGTGAAAGGGGAATGATTGAAATTTGGAGAATTTTTTTGTAGAATCCAAAGGTAGAAGAACAAGAGGATGTCATAGATCCGGAGGAGAACCTCGGTGACTTCCCAATCTATTTAATTATTTGGCCTCTGTTTAGAGGAGAAATATTTAAATAATTCATCCTGCCAGTTTTCTTAATTTAGGGCATACATTCGTGTGAAACAATCACACAAATATCCTAGAAGATGTGAGGATTTAGGTTGTGGCGAACGACAGCCTCAAAATCCTAAGATGAGTTAGAGCTTATATTGTATAGCAAAGACATACAAAGACCTAAAGATAAGTTGAGGGTTTATGTTGCATAAGCAAACAACCTCAAAGTCCTATGGCTTGTTGTTTAATTCTAAGAAAAATAGTTTAGTTGGGGAAGACATGTTTTGCTATTGAAGATGGCCATG
>NEWO01000918.1:159219-169475 GCA_003013225.1 Phalaenopsis aphrodite
TATATTGGTCATATGAAAGGTTAATTTGAGTTTATAATTGAAATTGGGGGAAATTTGGGTCAAATTGATGGACATTTGAGGTGAATTTGGGGAAAATTGGGCCTTTAAAGGCAATTTAGGGGTTTTAATCAAAATGGTCAAATTGGCCAAATTGGGTTCAATTGAATGTCCTAAATGGATTTGGGAGATATTTGGAGTGATTTTAAAGGTCTTGGAAAAGTTTGGGGTGCTAATGGTATTTTTGTAATTTTGGCAATTTTGGGGGTATTTTGGTAAATTTGGAATTTTTAGGTAGTTTTGCGTAGTTTGGGTATTTTCAAAAGGTTTGAAATGATCTTTGAACAGGTTCGGGTATTTTGGATGAATTTGAGGATTTTGATCAAATTTGGCATTTGGGGGTGTTTAGGTAATTTGGGTAGGTTTGGGGGTAAAAGATTAAATTGGGTATTTTTGGTAGAATTGGGGCCTCAATCACCACATGTGAGCTATGGACCAATGGAATCCCCATTTGGGCCCTCTATGTATTGGTCTTAGCTAAACCATAGCCTAGGGCTAGTGGGTTTAGGGGACTATCTACATGAGTCTCCCAAAAGTCAAGGTATCAAAGTCAATAATTTTGGATCTAGGGTTGTGAGTGGGCATAGGTGATAATGAGTGCCAGTGAGTGAAAGTGAGTGAACCGGCTCCAGAACAACACCCAAAGAGGGAATCAACAAGTAGTCCCATGGGAACTCACCTTGAGCTCCCCTATATTAACCCCACCTACTAAGTGCTAGAGGTTATGACCAATATGTAGAACTTCAAGTTGAGCAAAGAGGAGTCTAGAATTTCTAATGGTGAGGGTTCATTTTCTAGTTTTCTAGTAATAGTCAACAAGAAATTCCTATGGCTAGACACTAGGCTACTAAAGAGTAAAAACTAAACCTCAACCAAAAGTGAGGTCAACAAATGGACCCCCCAATAGGGGGTGTACTGGGCAAGCACACCGCGAGTATTGGCGTTAACTGACGAGATCAACAAGACCAATAAAAACTCAATCAATAGAAATAGGAGGAGGTGTAGAATTGAATGTGCTATTTGTTTCCACCAGGGAATTAGCAAGTTAATATTTGTTCAAAGTCAAAAAGAAGTAACTCTCGGTGGGGATTGGAGAGTGGGTTTGAGTTATCAAGCTTTGTGTATTTATAGAGGATGAGAATCAGTATGTAAGTGCTGAATCCAGGGTGGGAATTGAAATTTAGGTATCGATTTCAAGAAGGGAGTCAGAATTTAAGTACCGACCTCAGAAGAAGGGAATCAAAAGGTAAGGACTCATTGCAAAATGAGAATTGAAAGTTAATGATCAATCTTAAGAGAGAGTCAAAAGTTAGGGACCGATCTCGAAAGGAGGGAATCAAAAGTTAAGGACTGATTCCAAAATGATAATTGAATGTTAAAGATCAACCTCAAAAGTGAGTCAAAGTTCGGGACCGACCTCGAAAGAATGGAATTATAAGTTAAGGACTGATTCCAAAATGAGAATTGAAGGTTCAGGATCAATTCTTAGGAGAGAGGCGGAAGTTAGGGACCAACGTCAAAAGGAAGGAATCAGAAGTTAATGACTGATTCAAAAGAAGGGAATCAGAAGTTAAGGATTGATTCCAAAGCAAGAATTGAAAGTTAAGGATCAAACCCAAGAGAAGGTCGGAAGTTAGGGACCGACCTTGAAAGGAGGGAATCAAAAGTTAAGGACTGAATCCAAAATGAGAATTAAAAGTTAAGGATAAATCTCAAGAAAGAGTCGGAAGTTAGGGACCAACCTTGAAAAAAGGGAATTGATCCTGGATTACTGCTTATATGCAATAATATAACAATAATTTGAATTATATTTTTCACATATATTTCATTATTTTGCAACAAAACCAAAAACTTCATCCTGAAGAGAAATAAGAATTTAACTTTTCATTTATATATATTGAGATACTACGCAAGTAGACGTATCGTTATCAAGTAATATAGGACTTTTTTATTAAGACCTCAATATCGATCCCACAGGTAGATTATGCAATATGCAGTTTTAGAAACTTTCTATTTTAAAAAAGACAATTATTTAAACTAAAGATGATTCTTGCAATCATGAAAATTTAAATATTTTTGGTACTTTCAATATTTTGGTAGAACAATAACAATTTAAAAAGATAACTAGGTATTTGCAGAAGAAAAACACTAAAGATGAAAAATATCTTTTTTCTTATTATGAACAAGTAATAAGTAATAGAAATTCTCTTGTGGAAGAATGCAAATTTATTGTTCTAAATAGGAGCAATAATATTCCTTACCCTTACTAGAGATGCTATAAAGAACATTGACTAATTTAAAGTTTGAATAGTTCTGAAGACCGGCTAGGCAGGGAAGATATTAGCTCTCACTCTGGAGTTCCCTCGATTTTCTCTACTTGGGGGCTCACAATCTCACATCAGAACCTAAAACAACAAACCAAGTTGGGGGCTTTAACTTTTCAATTTAAAGTCCTCTAACTCTACACCCTTCAATGGATATTTCTTTATTTATTTGCACTCCATTATATGAACTACATTCTCATTCATACAACCTCATGTGATTCTTTCCAATTATTGAATGAGACAATACCAGTCTGGTTCCTACATGTTCTCACGACAAATTTTAACATCTGGATTGGCCAAATCAAGGAGCAAATGAAGTGCATGGATTTAAATCATCACAACTTTTTCCAACCTTAAAGATTAATACTCTCCACAAATTCCATCCAACACTTAATTACTTATCATTTTAAGAAGAAAGATAAAGAAAACTACCCAGAATCCATGGAGAAAATAAAACCACACTTTAGTTTAAAAGTAGAAATCATTGTCAAACCAACAACAAGTCTCAATTAAAATAGAAAGTAGTCTAAAACAAAAGATAAAAACTTATCTCAAGTCTTCCACCAAACTCTTGAAGTTACTTTGAATCTCTTCTCTTTTACAACACTCTCAATATAAAAACTAAAATAAAAAGGATAAACTAAATATGTGATGCCTGAAAATCTCTCCGAACTAACTCCCCAATTCAAGAACTTTCATAACTTTCTCTTTTCAAGCACACTTTCGAAGATTCAATCTTCAATCTTTTCTAAATCTCCAAAAGGTTCCTTGTTATCTCTTCAAAGTATGCTTAGTTCGATGTATTTCTCAAAGAGATGCCTCCTTTCACAATAATTTTCATCCATGGTGGTTGTAACCACCTATTAAGCCAATGGGTGCCTCAAAAACCTCTTCAAAATTCACCAAAACAAAATTTACTCATCCAATAATTACCACTTGCACTTAAGTGCGGGGCGTCTCACACTTAGGCACAACCTTCTCTGCTTAACTGACACTTAAGCGCCAGATCTGACACTTGGGCGCCAAAATGCTTTTGCCTAATTTACTCCTATTTGCTCCAAATTTGATCATTTTTCACTTCGTTAAGCATTTTTCACCTTTTAACCTGTAACTGAAAGAAAAACACACAAATATCTTCCATTAAAGCACAATATCTAAAAAATAGATATAAAAATGCGTCTAAAAATACTATATATTTTTGGTGTATCAAAATCCCCCAAAATTAAAATGTTACTTTTCCTCAAGTGACACTTCAATCTTTAAAAACTAAATAAGTATGATATGTATATGAGTTTCTTTAGGAGTTACTAAAATTTAGATTTATAAATATAGTAGTCCAATTTAGAAGAAATATTTAGTATTTGAGACCAACTTAAAGTTTAGAAATTGTTAACGTTAAGAAAGATGAAAACATGAGTTCTTATCTAATTCAAAAATAATGTAGATTTTCCAAATTTAGAATTTAATCTTTTTATTTTCACTCTTAAAAATTTTTATTTTAAATAATTTTACTTACTATATTATATCTCTAAGCTTAAGAGTTTCTCACGTCTTATACTTTAAAATGATCAAATGTGGAACCAATTTTTGATTAGGGACTAATCCTCAAGCTTCTCCCCCCTAACTTTTTCTCTTTTTCTTCTTTTCTTTTTTTTTCTCTTTTTTTATCTTTTTCTTTTCCTTTTCAAGTAAGGATTACTATATCTTGATAGGTCTTTAGTAATTTTGAATTCCACTTTTCGTTTTCTTAAGCAAAGTCTTGATATAAGTCTTTTACTTATAAATATAATAATAGTTTTGAAAATAATTTTAATAAAAGAAATTTAAGTATAAAAACTAAAAGTCTAAATTATCTAGATTTTTCAAAAATAAAATTTTTCTTACTAAAGATAGTTACAATATATTAAACATTTTCTACACTAAAAACTTTTAACTTAATGTTTTTCTTCTTTAATAAAAAAATTCAACTAAATTTTCTTACTCATTTCTAAAATCAAATTTTACTTCCCTATTATAACTTTATATACATAATCTTTTTTTTTTCTTCTCAAATCAAATTCACTTGTAGCACATTTGAGAAAAAATAAAATTTCAGTTTTGAAATTATTTTTCATTCTCCCAAAACTTTAATTTTTAATAGATTAAACATTTTAGCATCAAATATATATAAGCAGGAATGAAAATTTAAAATAACATGCTGACAAGAATTTTTAAACCCTAATGATACAGGTAGAAAAGCTAAAAACAGGAGTAAAATTAATTTTGATCAAATTTTCTAATATTTTCATTTCAATTCAACATGTAGAGATTCAATACACTTCTAAGTAGTGGGTATAAACATAAAAGCAAACTAACACACTAACTTTGACTTCACAATTTTAGCATAAAAACAAACACACAAACATGATAAAAGAAATATACAGGGTAGTAGTTTCTGAAATTTAAATTTAAGATCTATGTTAGCAAGATTTTTCATCTTTTCAAAAGACATAGAATTAAGTAAAGTTATAAACTAACTAAATCACAAAACTCACAACAATTACTACCCTAGTTTTTAAAAATAAAATATTAATTAACACAACTATGATAAAAAAAATAAAACATCAAAGTCTAAAACATAATACATAGTCCAAATCAACACACAGATGCAAATGTAGCAGTACCAGACAACATAGTCCTTAACATAAAAATAAATAACACAACAAAAATCACAAGTCCTAAACACATAGTCTAACACATATTACAGATACATAAATAAATCAGTCCTCCTCCTCCTCATCTTCAAAATCACCGCTATTCCAGATATTTGTAGATTCATAATCAGGGTATCTAGGATATGGAGGAAATTTCACTCCTGGGCCACCTCTAATTAGGCTATCCAGGGAAAAGTGGAATTTCTCTTCATAATCACTCTTTCTCCCATTATATTTATATGTATGATCTGCAAAACACTCTAAATTTTATACCCTATCAGCGGTAAAACTAATATTATCGATCATCCTCTGCAATAATTGATTATGGGTCTCAATAAACTCACCTCTAGATGTAGAAGTATGTTAAGTAGATGGTCTAGATGTAGAGGTAACAAAGGTAGAAACAACAGACGTCTCCTTTCATAGCTCTTAGAAAATCTTCCTTTCCAGCCAAAATAGAATGCTCTGAATAAGTCTTCACATTCACCTTAGTGATGGGCTTTAGAGGTAACAATACTACTTCCCAACTGTCATATTTAACTCCAGCTTGCTCACACAAAGAAAAGATCAAGGAAGCAAATCCCATATCGGCAGTAGTAACAGTTGTGGCAGAATTGATGATAGTCTAATAGATCGAAGCTCAAATGTTGATGAGCTTTCCTTCCTGGATACAATAGTTTAACGTCGCTCTCTCTCTTGTAACTTCACTAAGATGATTTGTTGGAAGCAGATGATCAGGAAATAAATTAGTGTCAGGCCTTTGAAGGTGCACATAACTTCGAAGTTGGGAAGTTCAATCTCCTCTCATTAGTGATCTTCCAAAGTCCGCTTCCACCAGTCAAGTATGAAATAATCTCGTCTAACTCCGCTTCAGTCGGACTATAATTTGCATAATAACATAAGGTATCAGGTGGTAAATGATAGAACAAGTTGATTACCTCTGGTGAAGAAGGTACCAACTTTCCTCGAACCATAACTCTATCTTCTTCAGCCTCAGGGAGGTTAGCTTAGAACTCCCTAATAATAGAAATAACAGTAACATTAAGAAAAAAAAGAATTGTTCTCATTATCGATGAACAATCAGATCTTCCACTTCTCCACCTGGATTCTTAAAAAAACGCTCCTGAATTAGTTTTTGTGATTGAAACACATCACTGTACCGATCTTGAGTCTTCGAACTAACAAATTTAATTGAATCGAAAGGGCTCTTTCCTTTGCTCCTCTTCATTCATGGCGCCATTCTACAAACTTTATAAATTCCAAAAATATCTTCAAAAATCAAGTCTAAACTAGTAAACTAAACTTCCAAAAGCACAAAATAAACTTCCCATGCAATCTCTATAGATTTTTCCTCATTTTTCATCATGAATAGTGAATTTTTGAATTTCTCCAAATGTGCTTAAAATACATGGTGAAAATCCAAAACTTTTGCATAGAAGTAAAGCTCTTATCTCAAGAAACTTAGATCTAGCAAATTTCACTTGATTCCACCAAGAAATCTTCACTTAAAGTTTGCCCTAGCCCTCAAAAATTGCGAACTCGTGAGGTTGAAGGTGACGGTGGCGTTAAAAATGGTGATTTTTGGCTTAAAACTTCTCTTTTAACTGTTCACGAACCAGTTTTTGTGAACCGGTGCTTACGCGCGGATAAGTGTCACTTAAGCACCTGCCTCTCAGGTTAGCTCACGCTTAAGCGCGAGATGTGGCGCTTAGGCGCCAGTCGATGATTTTTAAAATTTTTAAATTTAAGTATAATGCACTATTTGCCTAAGTAAACCACCCCTAAATGGTCTTATAGCACTTAAATGACTATTTTCAACTTCTTATCACTCCCCTCTCTCTCCAAATTCTCCATAATAACTATTTCAATTTGAAGCTAAAAATAACATAAATTTCCACACAAACAAACTTATATTAATTCACAAACGAGTACAAATACAATTAACACTTAATTCTCACTCCAAATAGTCTTGGATGAGAAAATTTTCCTAAATTCAAACACTTAGCAATCATTTCACAATTAAACTCATAAAAAGTCATAAACACTAAAAACAAACACTAACATGTAAACACAATGACCCCAAAAAAATATACTCAAACATAGAACTTAATTCCACTCTTCATTTGATGGGACAAACTCAGGTCTTTCATTAGTCTCTCCTAGGGCAATTGGAAAATAAAATTGATAAAACGGATAAGGGTGACATGCTCTGATACAATCTTCTTCAATCTACTTTTTCTTAAGAAACATCTCCTTATCCGCTTGCTCTATATAACTAGTGTGGCTAAATTGCATTTTCAATTGCCATCCAATATGCTCAAGATGTGCATGAATCTCCAATACCTTAGTCTTCAGTAAAGATATGATATTTTCAATTTTGTTGATCTCCTCTGATATCCCTTCAATACTAGCAGCTAAGAAACCATTATACATTTCTTGTGCACTTTGATTAATGAATTTCTTCCTCATGGTTTCTTCCTTTTTCTTCAAATTCATCTCCCATGAAGACATCATCTCAAAATCTCTCTCTCTCTTAGACTTAAGGGCTAGAAATGATCTAGGGTGAAATTCCGTAACAAAACCCTTCTATTTATAGGCCTAAATCCTTCCAATAACTCCTAGACACGTTTAGAAACTGCCTTGGCATGTTTTTACAAACTAATTGACAGTTTTCCCTTCTAGAATCTGAATTTTGCACATGTGTTAAAACTTTCAGGATTAAGCGCCAAATCTGGCGCTTAAGTGCCAGTGAACATTTTTCCACTAGTCAACTTAATGTCCAAAGTCTTATTCTAAAATGTTTAAATCATTAAATAAAATCTTAAAATCAGTACTAACACATAATAGTCTAAAAAATATGACCCCAATTTTCTTAATCACACATAAAATAGAAATCAATACAAAAACACTCTGATAATTATGGGTTGCCTCCCACAAAGCACTTGGTTTTACGTCATCAGCCCGATGTAACTAGTGCTTATTTTGGTTGACCCAACATCATTCCATTATTAAACTTATGCTGATCCCGTTTAAAATAAGGTTTTGGTCGGTGTCCATTAACTTTAAATATTTTCTCAGACTTAGGATCTTTAATATCCATAGCTCCATAAGGATAAACGTTTATCACAATAAATGGGTCCATCCACCTGTACTTAAGTTTGCCTGGAAATTATCTTAACCTTGCATTATATAGCAAAACTTGTTGCCCTGGCTAAAAATTTTTAGTAAGAATCCTTTGATCATGCCACATCTTCATCTTTTCTTTGTAAATTATGGCACTCTAATAAGATTCATTCCTTATCTCTTAAACCTCATTTAATTGTAACAATCTTTTCTTACCAGCATCTTTCAAATTATAATTGAACTTTTTAATTGCCCAATATGCTTTATGCTCAAGTTCAACTGGTAAGTGACAAGCTTTCCGAAATATTAGCCTATATGGGGACATTCCTATAGGAGATCTGTATGCAGTGCTATAAGCCCATAAGGCATAGTCAAGTTTGATTGACCAATTCATTTTTGTTGCTTTCATATATTTTTTCATAATTCTTTAAATTTCCCGATGGGATAATTTAGCCAAATCACTTGGTTGAGGATGATAAGCAGTAGCAATCCTATGATTTATATGATATTTCTTTAATAACTTTTCCATTATGACATTTCTGAAATGACTTCCCCAATCAATAATGATAACTCTCGAGATCCCAAATCTACAAAATATGTTCTTTTTCAAAAATTTTGAACACTTTGAGCATCACATCAAAATAAAGAAATAACTTCTATCCATTTGGATACATAGTCCACTGCTAACATAATATATAAATTTCTGAAACATAGTATAAATAATCCCATGAAATCTAATGCCCAAACATCAAATATTTCAACTTCTAGCATATAAATGAGTGGCTTCTCATTTCTTCTAGAAATATTGCTTACTCTTTAAAATCTATTACAAGTTTTGATATAAGCATTAACATCTCTAAAAACTGTAGGCCAACAGAATCCAGATTGAAAAATTTTGTATGTTGTTTTATCAACATCAAAACGTCCCCCAAAATCAAAATTATGACATTTTTGGATAATCTCATAAGTTTCTTCTAATGGTACACATCTTCGAATAATCAGATCCTTTCCTTGTTTATATAAAAATGGGTCGTCCCAAAAATAAGTCTTAGCTTCAGAAATAAATTTCCTCTTCTGTTGGTATATCATTCCATAGGGTATAATATCACTAACAATAAAGTTTACAATTTCGGTATATCACGGAACAAACCACTCATTAATAATGAACAACTTTTTATTTGGAAAATGTTTATTAATTTCTTTTTCAAAATAAAGTGGTTTTTCAAATTCAAGCCTGGAAAAATGATCAGCAATTTGATTTTCAATCTCCTTCTGATCTACTATTTTAAAATCAAATTCTTGCAAAAGAAGAATCTATCTTATGAGTCTAGGTTTAACATCCTTCTTTTTTGTTAAATACTTAATAGCAAAATGATCCGTATGCACTACACAATGAGTACCAATCAAATATGATCTAAATTTATCAAAAGCAAACACTATTGCTAATAACTCTTTTTGATTAGTTGTACAATTAATTTGAGTTTCATTAAGTGTTTTACTAGCATAGTAAATAACTTCAAAAATTCTATCATATCTTTGTCCTAAAACAGCTCCAATAGCATAATCATTAGCATCACACATCAATTCAAATGGTTTTCCCCAGTCTGGTGAAACTATAATTGGTGCAGTGATTAAATTTTCTTTTAATAACTTAAATGCTTTTAGGCATTCCTCATCAAAATTGAAAATTACATCGTTCTCCAGTAAATGGAGAAAAGGCTTAGCAATCTTTGAAATTCTTTAATATATCGCCTGTAGAATCCAACATGTCCTAAAAACTCTTAATTTCCCTTACATATGTTGCATAAGGTAAATTAACGATCACTTGAATTTTAGCAGGATCTACTTCCTTACCATTTTCTGATATTTGATGACCTAATGCAATTCCTCATGCTACCATACATTGACATTTTTCCCAATCAAGGACTAGATTTGTTTCTTCACAGCGCTTAAGAATTTTGGATTAATTTTCTAAACATGACTTAAATGAAGTTACAAACACTAAAAAGTCATCGATGAATACTTCAATTCCTTTTTCAATTAAATCACAAAAAATTGC
>NEWO01000918.1:169820-192095 GCA_003013225.1 Phalaenopsis aphrodite
CTTAAAATTTTTCAGAATTTTCATCAACCTTTCTTCTTCTTCCATTTTTAATTTTAAGGAAATTATAAGTGGAAAAGTAGAGGAATCTCCTAAAAAGACATCTTTTAAATGATCAGGAAGTAACTTCAACTCAAGTTTGCCCATATTGATTCTCAATATTTCTAGTTGTAGCTCCTTTACTTTGTAATTGATTTCCCATTTGTAACACCACTTCTTCTATAAATAACTTCTTTTCCTTAAATTTTGTATTACTATTGAAACATAAAGGATAAGTAGATCTATAATTATTATTCCCATGGTTATTCCAGTTTCTTAATGGTTTTCTTTGGTTGCTCCCCCATTGTTGATAATTACCACCCAAATTGTTATTCCAGTTAAAGTTGGGATGGTTCTTCCAACTTGGGTTATAATAATATGAATATGGTTTATTTATGGCATTCAAAGTTTCTAATGATGCTTGAGAATCTACCATTTGGTATAATGAATTCTCTTCAATCATGGAAATTGGTTGAGAAAAATTCATTCCAAGTTAGTCTAACTTCCTTGAAATTGCAGTAACTTGATTTTCTAACATGGTTAATACATCAATTCATGATTATTGGCTACTTTCTTAGGATTCACCCTCTTAGAAGGTCATTTAAAATTATTGGTAGCCATTTCTTCAATTAAAGCATAAGCGTCATAAAATAGTTTTAACATCAATGAACCACTAGCAGTGGCATAGAAAATTGATCTAAGAGATCCAACTAATCCATTATAAAAAGTTTTAATTATTAACTAATCTGGTATAGCATGGTGTGGACACTTTCTTAAGAGTTCTTTAAATCATTCTCATGCTTCATAAATAGATTCCCCTTCAAACTAATTAAAAGATGTAATATCATTTCTAAGCTTCACAATTTTTTATTGTGGAAAATATTTAGCAATGAATTTTTGTGCTAAATCACCACAAGTTCTGATAGATTTAAGTGCTAATGAATTCAACCACATCTTAGCTTTATCCCGCAACGAGAAAGGAAATAACCTAAGTCTTATAACATCATCTGAAACACCATCGTATTTAAATGTAGCGCACAATTCTAAAAAATTAGCAAGATGTAAATTTGGATCTTCTGTTGGTGATCCCACAAACTGATTGTTTGATATCATTTGGATAATAGCATGTTTAAGCTCAAAAGAATTTGCTACTATAGTAGGTTTTTGAATACTACAATGAAGTTCATCTACAGCAGGGTTGACAAAATCTCTTAAAGGCTTAAACTCTTGATGAATTTCAGCATTTTTATCATTCTCGTCTGCCATTTATGTAATTTTTTTAGATTTTTCAAGGTTTTTAATTTTTTTGGTTTTTTTGATTTTTCTAATAGTTCTCTCTAATTCAGAATCGTAGGGCGCTAGTCCTTCAGAACCTGAACTACACATACACTAACATTAATAAAATAAAAATAAAAACACTAAAAAATAAGATATAATAACTTTTAAAGTTTAAATAAAACTTTCTAAAAATAGAAATTTACTTTTAAAAATAATCTCTCCCCGTCAACGACGCAAAAAACATGATCCCGGATTACTGCTTGTATGCAATAGTATAACAATAATTTTGATTATATTTTTCACTTATATTTCCTTATTTTACAACAAAACCAAAAACTCAATCCTCAAGAAAAATAAGAATTAAACTTTTAATTTATATATATTGGGATACTACGCAAGTATACGTATCGTTATCAAGTAATATAGGACTTTTTCATTAAGACCTGAATATCGAACCCACAAGGAGAGTATGCAATATGCAATTTTAGAAACATTCTATTTTTAAAAAGACAATTATTTAAACTAAAAATGATTCTTACAGTAATGAAAATTTAAATATTGTTGGTATTTTTAATATTTTGATAGAACAATAACAATTTAAAAAGATAACTAGAGTATTTGTAGAAGAAAAGCAATAAAGATGAAAATTATCTTTCTTCTTATCATGAATCAGTAATAACTAATAGACATTCAATTGTAGAAGTATGCAATTTGTGTTGTGCCAAATAGGAGCAATAATATTCTTTACCCTTACTAGAGATGCTATAAAGAGCATTGGCTAATTTAAAGTTTGAATAGTTTAGAAGACCGGCTAAGCAGAGAAGATACTAGCTCTCACTCTAGAGTTCCCTCGATTTTCTTTACTTTGGGGCTAACATTCTCATATGAGAACCTAAAACAATAAACCAAGTTGGGGGCTTTAACTTGTCACTTTAAAGTCCTCTAACTCTACACCCTTCAATAGATATTTCCTTATTTATTTGCACTCAATCATATAAATTACATTCTCATTCATACAACCTCATGTGATTCTTTCCAATTGTTGAATGAGAAAAATACCAGCCCGGTTCTTACATGTTCTCACAACAAATTTTAACATCTCAATTGGCCAAATCAAGAAGTAAATGAAGTGCATGGATTTAAATCATCACAACTTCTCCCAACATTAAAGATCAATACTCTCCAAAAATTCCATCCAACACTTAATTACTTATCATTTTGAGAAGAATGATAAAGAAAACTACTCAGAATCCATGGAGAAAATAAAACCACACTTAGTTTAAAAGTAGAAATCATTGTCAAACCAACAACAAGTCTCAATTAAAATCAAAAGTAGTCTAAAACAAAAGATAAAAACTTATCTCAAGTCCTACACCAAACTCTTGAAGTTTCTTTGAATTTCTTCTCTTTTACAACACTCTCAATATAAAAACTAAAATAAAAAGGATAAAATAAATATGTGATGCCTGAAAATCTCTCTGAACTAACTCCCTAATTCAAGAACTTTCATAAATTTCTCTTTTAAAGCACACTTTCAAAGACACAATCTTCATGCTTTTATAAATCTCCAAAAGATTCCTTAGTATCTCTTCAAAATATCTCTTGATTCGATGTATTTCTCCAAGAGATGCCTCCTTTCGCAATAATTTTAGTCCAAGGTGGTTATAACCACTTATTAAGCCAATGGGTGCCTCAAAAACCTCTTCAAAATTTGAAAAAATCGAATTTACTTATCCAATAAGTGCCACTGGCGCTTAAGCGTGGGGCCTCTAGCGCTTAGGCACGACCTTCTCTATTTAATCGGTGTAAGCGCCGGATCTGACGCTTAGGCGTCAAAACACTCTTGCCTAATTTTCACCTATTTGCTCCAAATTTGATTCTTTTTCACTCCTTTAAGCATTTTTCACCTTTTTACCTATATCTAAAATAAAAACACACAAATACCTTACATTAAAGCTCAATATCTCAAAAATAGGTATAATAATGCGTCTAAAATTACTATATATTTTAGGTGTATCTGGAATCAGAAGTTAAGGACTGTTTCCAAAATGGGAATTGAATGTTAAGAATCAATCTCAAGAGAGAGTCGGAAGTTAGGGACCAACCTCGAATGGAGGGAATCAGAAGTTATGGACTGATTCCAAAATGAGAATTGAAAGTTAAGGATCAATCTCAAGAGAGAGTCAAAACTTAGGGACCAACCTCGAAAGGAGGGAATCCAAATTTAAGGATCGATTCAAAAATGAGAATTGAAATTTAAGGATCAATCTCAAGAGAGAGAGTCGGAATGTAGGGACTGATCTTGAAAGAAGGGAATTAGAAGTTAAGGGTCGATTCTAAAATGAGAAATGAAAGTTAAAGAGAGTTCATGGTGTTGAACCCATGGATATGTGTCATGTGAAAGGGTTGACATTGATGAGAAAGATATGTGAAATTTTGTGAGACTTAGTGCAGACAAGGATGGTCGTGCTGCGCAAGCTAAGAGTAAGAGACCCTGAAATCAAGAGAATCAACTCAATAGATTTATTTTTTTTGTTGTTTTTATCATGTTTAATTTTCAAAATACATTTTTCAAAAATTTTATTTTCTCTGATTGTTTTTTTTCAAAAGAGTATTTTATTTGAGCTTTATTATTAAGTTTTTATTGTTTTTTTCTTTGTTCTTTGTACTTTGGAACGAATGTATGCCTCTGTGGCTTTTGTCCATTGCACAAAAGGGAAATTGAGTAAACAGATAAAATTTTTTAAAAAGATTTCATTAATCTGCTTCAACATGTGTTACAGGTTGAGTGTAGGCCGAGGCCTCAAAAAGTAGAATTATGCTGCCTGCAACAAAGTGCATCTAAAAATATCCCATGCTAAGTACATATCATAGGCTGAGCTGTCTAATGCATATCATATTTGTTGTGACAGAAATGTAGTAAAAAGGAATCTTCTAAGTTTCCGTCTCTTGTGAGGCAAGCTTCTGATTGAGTTGCCTTTCTAAGCCACGCTCCAGGACAGAAGTTCCCTTTGGATGTGCTTAGCGGTGCAACCCTCTCACAGCTCGTACGGAAGTAGTTCTTCCAATTACAGGTCCAATAGGAATCCATATGGCATTTTGCTGTCATCCATCCTCCGAAAAGTCACTGACACCCTACGGTGTCGCACCCCTAGAATGCAGTGTTTGGCGACGTCTACTCTGTTTCATTTAATAACTAGCACTAAACCAACAAGTAGTGGAGTTTACATGAATCCCCCAAATTCACCTGAGCCAGTGACATCTATTTCTTTTCCAAATAGGATGTTGTTCTTGCTCATGAATGAGACCGTGCAGAAAGGCCTCACAAAGTCGTGATGGTCAATGTGCAGAGGTATGCAGTTTCCTTCATCATATATATTGATAATACAGCTGCTGAGAATACAGTCAGCTGGCTGTATGCTCCATCAGACAATTCTTTTAATCATCCACTTTATCATGGGGGGCGGGGGGGTAACGGATCCACCTGATCTTGTCTCAGAATCCCAGGAGGATTTTCAGGTCTATTGTTAGTGAAGTTGTAACAACAACCACATTGTATGGTGAGCTTGAACTTTCATCGCATCCACTTTCTTTGCTTGAAATAGGTTCTTTTGATCAGTATGCCTGCTAGACCTCTGTCTTTTAATCAAAAGTACACTCGAGAATAATTTATTCATCGCTCTCGGAGAAGACCTTGGTATATATCTCCAATCCTTCTAATATGTTGATGAACCTTCCTTGCACTTCTTCATAGAATTTGAAATCCCTTTTGCTTACTTTACTCATCTTGTAGTATGTTGTCATACTGATAATCAGTGGTTGTGAGGGATATTCCCTCATTTTAACGTCGACAGGAGTCCAGACTGATGTTGTCTTTGTCTGCGATGGAATGTATGACTCTGCATCTGACGGGATATATGGCTCTGTACGTAACGAGACATATGGTTTTGCATCCATCGGGTAATCAGTGGTCTGAAATCCATCGTTAGAGGATACTTATTCCTATAATGTACTGTAGCATTCAAGGTGGAGGACATTATAGTCCGGGCACTTTACAAATGCCCCCGTAGCTGACGTACGTGCAGGTATCTCGGCGTTGCTGGTCAGGCAACCCATATAAAGAACATCAGAAGCTGGTGGTATCTCTGGCTTTGTAACAAATCCAGACTCATCATATGTAACAGGCAGACTGGAAGAGGTCTCTCACATGCTTAGATCATAGATATCCCCCTCAAGGATAGGGGTGAGCAAGTTTTCCGCCCCTTTATGGCGCCTTCTCTCTTCGCATAGGAAAGCCCTATACTTTTGGTGACTAGCATTTTTGCGCTAAGTTCTCCGTAGTGGTGCATCTGGAAGTCTTTCATCATTGGCAGTGACTAGGCCTCTGGTCGGCGTAGCTATCATAGACGGTAGGCGGCTGGTTCCCTCCATCGGGTCTTGTTGTACAATCACATTTCTCCCCTTCAGTGAGGAACTATCTCTGGTGTTGAACCTTAGCAGCGATGGTAGCCCATATTTTTCCTAATCGCTAACCATGTCCATCAGGGGACCATCATAGTCCATGTCAAAGTCTATAGTGCCGCCCTGCGATGCCCTTTCCTCAGTTAGTGTGAGGTTCCAGCCATCTTTAAAAGCAAAGATCAGCCTCTGGCATGACATTTCTCTGCATACGACAGGAAAAATATCAGTGAGCTAAAACTTAGCATGAACAAGAACAAAACAAAGTATTTATTAAAGAAAATTTTTTGTTTATGTTGGTGAGAAAACCATTTATTTATATATATTTTTTGTTTAATTTAGTAGAATATCAAGTTTTAAAAAAAAGAAAATTGAAATGTGTAATTTCAAAAATTTTTATTATGTTGAGGTTAAATTTATTACAAAATTTTTGGACCCATTCACATATGTTTGGCCAAATAGATAACCCCAGAACAATCAAAATTTCAAATCAAGAGATGTTAAGCAATGTCAGGCTACATAGTATGTCTTCAGGTATCGTCCGTTGATTTACAGTATGGGCCTTTTGCCTCAGAAATCCACTAACTGGAAGGCTCCTCCTGCGTAGACCTTTTCAACTACAAATGGTCCCTCCCAAGTTGGCTCAAATTTTTCACCTATCTTACGAAATCCAAGAATGGGTCTTTTGCGCACGAGGACAAGGTCACAAACTTTGAATGTCCTTTGGTAGACCAATTTGTCATGAGCTTGTACCATCTTTGCCTGGTAAAGTTATAAATATTGTTCTACTTCTAGTCATTTTCCCTCAAGACTCTCTAGTTATTCATCTGAGTTTTGCACTTTCTTCCATGGTAAGTTGTTTGGCAACACTGACTCTGAGAGATGGTGTCTAAATTTCTAACAGCAGTACGGCCTAAGACCTAGACAAGAGCATGAAGGGTGTACACTGAGTGGGATTCCTAAACATCGTCCGGTAGGCCTACAAAGCTTCTAATAATTTATTGTGTCAATCTCTTTTGTTTTCATCTAGTTTTTCCTTAAAATCTGTACCAATGTCTTATTGAAGGCTTTAACCAGGCCATTTGCTCTGGGATAGTAAATTATAGAGTATCTCCGATCTATCCCTTGCTGTTTGACAAAATTGTTATTTTTTTGTGCTTTTAAAGGCTGTCCCATTGTCGGAAATCATTCTTCATGGTACTCCGAAACGGTAGATGATTTGGCTTTTGAAGAATTGAAGGATGTGTTGTGCCCTGACCTCTCGTAATGACACTACATCTGCCCATTTGAAAAAGTAATTTGCAGTAGCAAGTATAAATCTGTGTCCTTTCAAGGAGGGAGGGTCAATTGGATCTATTATGTCCCCAGCACTCGAATGGCCATGAGGCAACGGTTGGGTGTAGCACATTCAGAGGTTGGTGTAAGACCATCCCATGCACCTTGCACTGGTGACATCTTCTGGCTATATCCATGCAGTCGAACATCATTGCTGGCCAATAATATCTGAGTCTCTTGATCTTTAATTTCATCTTTGACCCTGGCTGGTGAGTGCCACACTATTCGATATGTACTTCTTTAACAATATTTCATGCCTCAGCTTTGCTTAAACATCGTAGCCACATTTGGTCGAATGATTTCATGTAGAGGACATCACCTACTAGAACATATGACATAGCCTTTTTTTGTAATGTGATGTGCTTTAAACTTGTCCTTCAGTAGCTTCCCACTCTGTAAATATTCTCTCAATGGCTTACACTAATCTTCATTGATATCTATAATTGCAAATATTGTTTCTTTCTCTTTCCAAAGCTTGTGCAAAGTTTCGAGGCCGATCCGACACAAAAATTGTCTTCCTTCCTCCGGGGGACATGCCTAAAGTGTTAACATGGGCATAGTCTCTCCGAGGAATTTAGTAGAAATGTACATTGGAAATCTGTTATAGTAGCTTCATTGTGTGCTGATGGTATTCTGCTAATCTCAATTTCAAAACCTTATATTGTCCGGGGACTTGCTGGATGATGAGTTATGAGTTGCCATAGATGGAAATGTTTGTTATATCCATCAAGATTGCCAACTCTAATACGGTGATTAAGGCTTCATATTCTGTTTTTTTGTTGGTACATGGCTCTGTCAGGTGGTATGAGAACCTCAGCATACCCTTATCTGGCCTGATAAAGATCAAAGAAATACCTTCTTTGCCTGGTGTAACTATGCCTGATCCTTTGTTCTTTCTCGCTGACGGAGCTCGGTCAAAGTACATTTTCCAGCATTGCACACTGAAGAATTTCATTTGTAGTATCTTCTCATATAGTAACTCATCATTAAGAGGGAACCCAGCTGGAAGTCGGTGTATAACGAGAAAGTCTACCAAAATTTGTCCCTTGATAGCACGGAGGGGAACAAAATTTATATCAAATTGTAATAAGATCATCGACCATGTTGCTAGACACCCGAAAAGTGTTGGTCAGGTTATCAAATATTATAATAGATTAACTTTTGCCATCGACAATGCTTCTAAATAGATGGATACCTTATCTCTGTTAGTATTAAGCAGCGACTCAAGTAGTAGAGTGAGTTTTCTTTACCCTCGTCATTGACTTTGGCTAAGAGGGCTCCAAAAGTGTCATTTAAGGCTGCGGTATAAAGTATCAACGGTTTCCCCTGGATAGAGGCTGCCAAGGCAGGAGGTGTCATTAAATATTGTTTAACGTCCTCAAAGGTTCGTTGGCCTTTCTCTTCCCAAAACAATTTGGCATCCTTTTTAATTAATGCCGAGAAGGGCAGACACCTGCTTGAGAGATTTGAAATAAAGTGTCTCAGTATGCCAACTTTCCTTGGAAAGAACGTAGTTGTTTCAAGATTTTTGGAGGAGGCATTTCCATGATAGCTTTAATCTTATCCAGGTCAATCTCGATTCCTCGATGACGGACAATGAATCCTTGAAACTTCCCGGAGGTAACACCAAAGGTGAACTTTATGTGATTCATTTTAAGGTCGTACAATCACAACCATTCGAACACGATCCTCAAATCGTACAAATGGTATATTGTTCATTTTCTTTTGATGACCAAATCATCCACGTAACATTCCACTTGGTTTTGAATGAGGTCATCAAATATCTTCGTCATAACTTTTTGATATGTTGATCTGACGTTCTTCAACCAAAATGACAGCACTGTGTAGTAGAAAATCTCGATAGGTGTCATGAAGGCTATAAGTGCTACATCTTCGGGAGCCATCTTGGTTTGGTTGTATCCTGATGATCCGTCCATGAAGGAGAAGATTTCGTGTGTAAAATTGATGTCCACCATAATTTTTGGTATTGGTAATGGGAATTCATCTTTTGGACATGCTTTATTTAAACCTCTGAAGTCAACACAAACACATATTTATCCATTTTTCTTTTTAACCGATACAATATTAGCTAACCACATGGGGTAATGTTCTTCTTTTATATATTTAGCATCTATTAATTTCTTTACCTCGAAGATGACTTGTTACTCTATTTTAAGACGCACTCTTTTGATATCTTGTTTCACTGGGGTCATATCCTTGTTTACCCCAAGCTTATGAACTGCAAACTCTGCTAACAGTCCTGAAATTTCATCATCGCCCCATATGAAACAATCTTTAAACTCTATCAACAGTTTTATCAATTCTAAAGATTCTTCATCGTTGACTAGAGAACCTATAAATGTAGGTCGGGTTTGCTCTTCAGTCCCGAGGCTAATTTCCTTTAACTCATCAATAGTTGACTTGATTTCCTCCTCAAATTCTGGCGAAGCATTTTCTATTAGCTGATCAGTAGATTCATCCTCCATATCGAGGCAATCCCCTTTTAATTCACCAGTAACAACCATAAAAAATTCTTAATCATTGATTGGCCCTAGTGTACCAAATTCGAGACCCTCTTTCAAGTTTGGAGTTCGACTTTTAACATTCCATAATTTTTCAAAAAGTCGCAATTTATCTTTCGGCATTTGTTTTGGCAAATGTCCCAGTTGAATTAACTTTTGTACATAAGGTGAAAAGTAACCAAAAGGCAATTTCATTAATTTGTTAGGATCATCATTCAAATTTACATGATTTTCAAGATTAGTAGAGCTAGAAGCACGGTAAATATTGATCGGCTTTGAACCAGCGCTACAGACTTCCTTGACCTCTAAACTCTCAACCTTTTGAGGGAGAATCGTAGTAAGGGTCATGGTGTTCACATAGTGGTTTATCCGATCATATATCATCTTATATTCACTTTTCTTTATATCCTCTAAGGATATTGTGTACTAAGGTTTCTTCTATTTTGTCATCATTATTTCATCTTCAGAAATGTCTTCATCACCAATGTTGTTGATTGGCCTAGCACATTCAATGATTAAGTTGGTTTTTCCTCGTCCACGTCCCCGGTCTCAAACTCAGGTGCGCGAACTAAAGAAACCCCACCAATTTGTTGTAAAAGAGTGGTAGAAGATCGATGAAGCGGAGTTAAATGGCCTTGCCATTGTAATTCTTCTGAATCTTCACTTTTGTTTGTCACAGTTTCATGAGAGAAGATAGTTTTCTTTGGAAGTGCATACTACGCGGCATCTTCATTAATTCCAACTTCATGTACTAAAAATGGATGTAAATCTCCCTTGATGCAATGCGCTTATCCTTCTTTGTAATATTTGATGCCTTGGTATAGAGACGATGGAACCATATTGTGTTTGTGAATCCACAATCAACCCAGTAGAGCGTTGAAAGAGGCTCGGCGTCGATGATATGAAATTTAGCCATTTTTAATAGTTCTCCAACCTTCATAAGTAATGTAATTGATCAAATGGCTCTCTCACCCTTTTTTTTGAATCCTCTTAAAAACATTTTATAGGTTGTAAGCTCTTGGGCTTCAATGTTAAAATAGGCCAATTTCCGGAGACTCATCAAGTTCAAAGATGCACCAGGATCTACTAAAACTCTTGATAACACAAATCTGTCGATGTTAACGGAGATGTAGAGCGGACGATTGTGGTCAGCAGTATTGAGCAGCAAGTCTTCATCTGTGAAGATTACCGATGGTTGTTCCTTCAAGGAGCAAACTTCATCCAAGGCTGTGCTGGCCAACTGGACTAAACAGATCTCTGGGTCAAGCAAGGCTATAACCAGCAACTCTCTCATCTCTTTTGATAGGATCAGAACATTGTAAATGCTTAATCTGGCCAGTAACTTTCTAAGATGAGCTAGCACGTTGAAATCCACTTTGTATGGTCCTCCAATTTTCTCTTGGTTGTGTGGTTCTTCTACTTGTGGAAGTGGAGGTAGCACTTCTCGTGTTAATATTTATTTTCCTTTATCTGTTGGAGATATTCTTGGGGGTAATACTCTACCACTCCTTAAGTTTACTTCTGTAATTTCTTCTCCTTGAGATATCATTGTCGAATTTCTGGTGTTTCTTCTTATTTAGAAAGATCTAGGTTGATGGCAAGTGGGGCACCGTGGCGCTCGAGGATTGGTTCCTCACTCACGGGGCAGTCTTAAGTGGTATCATCGATGTCTTCTTCGGTCTTGTTAGCGAGTTCATCAGACTCAAGTATGATTTGAGGATCATTTTGGGAATTGAGATTGAGGCTAGATTTGTCATATCACCAGAAACGGTTAAAACATAGCCGGAATCATAATCATTATATTCATAAGACCCTAAAGAGGTAAAAAGATGATCATACAAGGTCAAGGGTTCAAGGATTTTCTTCCTTGAATCTAAGATAACTAATCTGGCAGAGGTAGCCCTACCCCCCGTGCTATAAATCATCATGGTAGTATTCTTCTTCTTCTTTGTCTTTGACGAAGATGGATCTCCTAGTGAAATCTTCATCTCGGGCTTGGCAGGCTGAAGACTCTGAACGGAGGCTTATTTAGAAGCATTATGAATTTGGTTTAATATTTTCTTAGATGATTTGCTCCAAACTGTACTCCATCCATCTTTTCCATTATACGGGTCAACTGGAGAGATTGACTCAATTGAAATCATATTTATGGAACTTTTTTCAGGTTCTTTCAAAAATTCCTTCAGGATCGTTATATTTCCTTCTTTAAGATTCTTCTTAAGCCAATCCTTGAAGATGAAACATTCTTCTATAGTGTGTCCAAGTAATTGGTGATATAGGCAACAATTTGGTTCATCCTTCTTCTTGACCTCTTTGGGTTTCTTTGGATCTGGTAGTCTGAACTTAGGCTTCTTCATCAGACTTCTGAAGATCTTGGATATTGCTTCATCTTTAAAGGATAACACCACTTTTTTCGCTCTACCAAAAATATTCTCTTATTCTTTGTTCGAGATGATACTCCTTGAGGCGGTCGCTGGTTGGACTGGCTATTCTATTTTTGAGCATGTTGTGATGAAGATTGATGAGGATTTTCTACATATATCTTCATTGGTTGTTTTTCTTTATCGACATTCACTACTATTCCTGACTTCTTTTCAAATACTCTAGTTGCCTTGAATTTCTCATGACAATCCATATGTTTAATTTCTTCTTGAAGACTGTTGGCTTTTCTGAGTAGCTTCTTGAAGGATTTGATGGTGAGTCCCTTGAGCATGAACGCTACTAGCCCATGGATACTTTTGAGTAATATCTCAATTGTGTGATGTTCCTGTAGCTGAGGTTCACACTTCATGCTAACGTTTCTCCACCTCAAGATGTACACATGAGCTCTCTGATAGACACATGATGTTGCGCTCCGGTAAATCTTTTCACAAATAATTGTTCTAGCGCAGCGAATGTGTTAACTGATTCGTTGGGCAAATCAGCGTACCAATCAAAAGCAATCCTTGACAGGCTGTTGACAAATTTTTGGAAGAGAAAAACCTCGTTACTTCTTATGTTTCTATAACTGACTCAAAAATGTTCTATGTGTTGTTTAGGATTTCCAGTCCAATCAACTATCTTAAAGTTTGGGTACACAAAACCCTTAGGGAAGGGTACGACATTGAATTTTTTTGGGTAAGGTGTACCCTTTAAAATCAATGCACCACCCTTAAATTGGGTTATGGCCTCCCAAACTTGCTCGACCATTTGCTTAAATTCCTTCTCTGACACATCACTCGATGGAGAATCTTTCTTTGGTTGCTCATCTCTATTTGCTTAGGCAATTTCTCTTTATTCAGCTGTAATATGTATAATTTCTGGTTGGTTGACCTCTGGGGAGGCTAACTGTGGGGGTTGACATTGCCCATGAATTTTTGTTGTGGCAGTCATCGCTTTGGCCATCTCTTCTATCATTTTCTCCAGTTGGCCAACTTGCTCATCCCTTAGGAGGATAGCCCTACGCAACTCATCTACGACATTCTCTTCAACGAGAGGCTGAGTCTCACGTGCATATTTAGTCGCTCTGGTTTCAATGACATGGACATCCAAGAAATCTTTTTTGAGGTAATCATTATAGTCAAAATCTTTATCATCATCAATGGATACTCTATGTTCCCAATCCAACTCAAAAGTATCGACCGCGAGCTTTCAAATTTTCCTTCAATTATTGATTCTTGAATTGGCTTAAGATCTGGAGGACTCTGTTGGACCTCCTCAGCTTGTTCTTCCATCTCACTGGCAATTGATTCGATAATGTTAGATACTTCAGACCCTGACTTAATTCCATGCTCTTGCCCTGCGGACTTACCATATCGTATCGGCATAGCGACCTTGGGTGCCCACTACTTTTTCCTTGACAGTGATGTCTTGGGATGAAGTGTCTTACTTGAAACATCGCTATGTCGAAGAGAAGTATGCTCCCCATGGTGCAGACCGACTACAGTATTGGGTAATTTCTTCATCTCTTCGTCTGGGACTTTAGAAATATCTTTATAGTGGGTGATTGGAAGAATTCTTATACCCATGAAAGACTTAATCGGTTGATGACCTGTAGGTCTAGTAATAGTAGAATCAATAGTAACAATAGCAGTATCAACTCCGCTCCCTAAGCGAAACCAAATGGGAATGCGAGCATGTAGGTTTTAAGTTGACTTTTGAGATCATTTGCCAGATCTGATGTCCTTTAGAATTTTTTTCTTCATGCGAGGGGATACTCCATTTCCCACTCACTTAAGTAGTTCACTAACTGAACAACCTTCCTTGGCAGCTAGCCTCTTTAAAACTGAACTGAATCGGGTGAGAGGACTGGACTTCTTTCCCTCATCACAATGTCTATGAAGTAATGGTAAAGTAACAACAATTTTTTAAATACTCTCATACCCATTGATACCCATTAAAAGATGGAATGTACTTCCTCATAGGAGTGGATAAGTTTCTAGTATTCTTGACTCATCCTAGTAAGGATCTTCCTCAACAGGTATCTCCTTAGGAGCCTGGGCTTTAGTAGTCTTCTGAACCCTCCTATTACAGTTTCTCCTTTGGTTTTGAGTTTGCGATGTAGTCCTTGAACTTGCTCCGATTTCAAAAACTGATGGCAGGATAGCTAATCCCTCAGTCGAATCTTCAATTATCATAACCTCTTTTCCTTTAGCAGCAGCAGGAACAGTGATACACTGAAAATATATGCATTTTTAGACCCATATTTTTTACTTATTTTTCATGATATTGCACCTTAATGGAAGGTATTTTGATATTTCCATGTAGCTTGTTAATTTTTAGGTCTTAAAGCAAAAAGGAAGCAAAAAGGATAGAATTTGGAGTCAAAATGACATTTTTGAAGAAGTACTCAGCGCCGACTGCGCCAAGGGCAGCACAGACGACGCAGAACAACAAAACAACTGAACTTTTTACTTAGCGTCGACGACACTAAAGGCGGTTCAGCCCCCATTTCTAGAAGTTTTGATGCATTTGGATGATTTTTGAAGAGTTTTTGGAGGCACCTCTTGGAGAACCGACCTTGGGCTTTGATTGGGATTGAAATTCATTAAGAAATGGACTCCTTTTCACACCAAAACATTCCACCATGCTCCATTTTTTCCATTCTTCATAATCCATCTTCATTTCACCACCATATTGGAGTCCATTAATGATTTTCTTTTATAGTTTAGAGTTTGTGTGGTGAGATTTAGTGTGAAACTTTCTGTAAGAGTGTTGAGAAAGGAGAAAAGTGAGAGATATCTTCTTCCTGCATTTCTAATGAAAGGCTACAAGAGATTTGCTTTGAGAAAGCGTTTCAGATAAGTTTTGTTTGTTTATTTGTGTCGTATGAACTTTCTTTTATATATGAACTTTATGTTTTGTTGTGTCTTTCTCATGAAATCAAAGTAGTTCCCTCTACCTTTCTCCCCACTCTAAGATATGGTGAAATGAATAGATAATATGATGTGTGAATATTAAAATATAAAATAAATTGTGATGCTTTTTCAACATTGAACTCAATTTACATTTCAATCTGACCAATTTAACTATTAAAATATGTTGTGAAACCTATGATCTGGGAAATGGAGTATGAGGTCTACAATAGAGTGAAGATGACATTTAATTTCATGGAAGAGAAATTCGTTCATGGAATTAAGTGCAAATAAATGGGGAAATATTCTTTATTGAGTGTAGAATTGGAGAATCTTTAGGGTGACAGACTAAAATTCCCAATTCGGTCTTTGTGTTTAAAAACTAAAGCTAGAGTTAGCCTTCAGGTGAATGGAAGTGGGAGCTCTAGAGTGGGAGTCGGTATCCTCCTAGCTTAGCCACAGATTTATGGACTAAACCTAGGATTAGCCAACAATTTTCTATGCACTATATCAGGGTAAAGAATTATAATTGCTCCTATTTGGCACAATACATATTATAAACATTTATCTTATCACATTTCACCAGAACCTCATTGTAATGGGAAGGAAGTTTTTTCACATAAGAAATCTTTATTACATAAACGTAGTTAGTAGATTAGTATTTTATTTTTAAACTTCTCATTTCTGTTTTAGTAATAGTTAAGTACTTTAGTTTTGATAACATCTCAACATTCAAAATTAGTGACAGTGATTTCGTTTGATTTCCTAGTAAAACTTATGATTATCAATTTACACCTTCCCTGTGGCATCGATATTTGGGGCTTAAATAGAAAGTCTTTTATTACTTGATAACGATATGTATACTTGCGTAGAATACCATTATTAATTGCATATAGTTATATATATTTACGCTGCTTCCTTTTCATACAAGGATCATGTTTTTTGCACTATAGTGATGTCAACTTCATAAATCCTTACATATAAAAAATCAGGATGAAGTTTTTGGCGTCGTTGCATTGGGAAGGTAACAGTTAAATTTAGGTAAATTAAATAGTTTTGATAGATTAGGAAAGTTAGAGATAATATATATACTATAAAAATATATAAAAATAAAAAATATACAAAAAATCAAATATCCAAAAAAAAATTTATTTAGGAGTTTTGTTTTTAAATAGAATTTTATTGGGCTTACTTTATTTGTTTATGCAAAATATTGGATCTGAAGGCTTAATACCTTACGATTCAGAGTTAGAACGTACTATTAGAAAAATTTGAAAATAATAAAGAGAAATTAAAAATTTATAAGAAATGGCAAATAACTTAAAAATTCAATGAATGAGAATCGACAAAGACCTTTAAAAGATTATGTGAATCCGACAACAGATGAACTTTACTTGACTATTCAAAATCCTGATATTGCTGCTAATTCATTTGAGCTTAACCCTGCTACTATCTAAATGGTACAAAATAAACAGTTTGGAGGATCACCTACTGAAGATCCTAACATACATCTTTCTAGTTTTCTTGAGATTTTTGCTACATTTAAATATGATGGAGTGTTTAATGATGTTGTTAGACTTAGACTTTTTCCTTTTTCATTAAAAGATAAAGCAAGGGCTTGGTTAAATTCATTAGCTCCTGGATCAATTAGAACTTGGGGAGAAGTATCACAAAAATTCTTAGCTAAATATTTTCCACCCTCGAAAATTGCTAAGTTTAGAAATGATATTACATCTTTTTGTTTGTTTAAAGGAGAATCAATATATGAAGCCTGGGAAAGATTTAAAGATCTTCTTAGAAAATGTCCACACCATGCTTTACCAGATTGGTTAATAATTCAAACTTTTTATAATGAATTAGTAGGATCATTAACATCTCATATAGATGCTGCTGCGGGTGGAACATTAATGTCAAAACTTTTTGATGAAGCATATTCTTTAATTGAAGAAATGGCTACTAATAACTATTAATGGCCCCTTGAAAGGGTGAATCATTAGAGAGTAGACAGTAATCATGATTCTGATACAATGTCTATTTTGGCATCTTAAATTACTATTATTTATAAAAATTTGATTAAATAGGAGTGAACTATTCTCAAATACAATTAGTATTAGAGGAAAATTCACTAGGACAGATTATTCATACTCAACCATATTATGAAACTTTAAACGCTATAAATAATCAAAATAATAATCCCTATTCTAACTATTTTAACTCTGGATGGAAATATTGCCCTAATTTTAGTTAAAATAATTATAACAATCTGGTGAATCCATCCGGAAATTTGAACAAACAAGGAAATCCTAATTTTTTACCTTATTTTCCTCTAGGATTTAACTTCAATCTTAACCCACAAGTTAAGGAAAAGAAGTTGACGACGGAATAAGTGATGTTGAATATGGGAAATCAAATACAAAATCAAGGGGATGCTATTAAAAATATTGGAAATCATTTAGGACATATTGTTACAGCACTTAGTAACAAACCTTTTGGAATTCTTCTGAATACTTTGGAAATTAATCCAAAAGATCAAAATAATAAGCAAATTAAGCTATACAATTACGATGTTGAAAAGAAGTTGAAACAAGGATCAAAAGAGAAACTGATGTTGATGAAGAGAAGGAAGATATGGAAAATGGTCAATATGAAAATGAACAAACACAGGTTATTTTAGAAAAACCATTACCTATGTTTCCTCAAAGACTAAAGCAGAAAAATGAAGATAAACAATTTACAAAATTTTTGGAAATCATTAAGAAAATAATGATAAATATTCCTTTTTTGAAGCTTTGGAACAAATGCCAAGTTATGTAAAATTTATGAAGGATGTGCTAAATAAAAAAATGAAGTTTACAAATCATGAGATCGTTACACTCAGTGAAGAGTGTAGTGCTATTATTCAGAAAAAGCTTCTTGAAAAATTAAAAGATCCTGGTAGTTTCACTATGCCTTGTGCAACTGGTGAAAAGTTTTATGGAAAAAATTTATGTGATTTAGAAGCAAGTATCAATCTTATGCCCTTTTCAATCTTTAAACGTTTACATTCAGGAGAAATTTCCCCTACTACTGTAACTCTTCAGTTAGCTGATCGATCAATAACTTATCCAAAATGAGTTATAGAGGATGTACTAGTAAAAGTGGATAAATTTATTTTTCCTGTAGACTTTATAGTATTGTATAAGGAGGAAGATAAAGAGATTCCTATTATTTTAGGGAGATCATTTCTTGCAATAGGAAGAGCTGTAATAGATGTACAAAAAGGACAATTAAGAATGAGAGTTAATGATTAAGACGTAAAATTTAATATAGTAAAAACAATGAAATATCCTACAATAGAAAAACATAATGATTATTTCAGGATGGAAGTAGCTTATTATCTAAGTATTGAACAGTTTTAGAATAAGTGTGAAGAAAAATTAAAGCAAGGAAAAATTTTTTAGAATGAAGATGAAGATTTGGATTGTATTCATGGTAAATTTGAAACGTTAGACTTGTTAGAAAATGATAGTAAAATCCTTATTTCTTCAAGTATTAAACCACCTCAACTTGAATTAAAGATATTACCTACCCATTTAAAGTATGTATTTTTAGGAGAGTCATCTTTATTGCCTGTTATTATATCTTCTGAGTTAATTAAAATTCAAGAACAAAAGTTGATAGACATGTTGAACAAGTATAAAAAACCTTTTGGATGGACTTTAGCAAATATTAAAGAAATTAGTCCTTCAATTTGTATGCACAAAATTTTATTAGATGAACAATATGAACCTAAAGCTGATCCTTAGAGAAGATTAAACCCAATAATGAAAGAATTTGTTAAAAAAGAGATTTTAAAATGGTTAGATGATGGAATTATATATTCTATTTCAGACAGTGCTTGGGTAAGCCCAATTCACTGTGTTTCAAAGAAAGGAGTGACTATTGAAGTAAACAAGAAAAATGAATTAATATCAATAAGACAAATTACTGGTTGGCGAATTTGTATTGACTATTGAAAGTTAAATATGACCATCAGAAGTGATCACTTTACCCTTTTTAGACCAAATGTTGGATAGATTGGCTGGGAATAAATATTATTGTTTTTTAGATGGATATACCGGTTATCACCATATTCCAATTACTCTAGAGGATTAAAAGAAAACAACATTTACAAGCCTATATGGAGCATTTGCTTTTCGTAGAATGTCTTTTGAACTATGTAATGCACCTGCAGCATTTCAAAGATGCATGATTTCAATTTTTACCACTTCTATAGAACATGTAATCTAAGTGTTTATGGATAATTTTTCTATATTTGGGACTTCATTTGACTTATGTCTTAATAATTTAGAAAAAATTCTGGAAGTATGTGAAAAGTCAACCTTGTATTAAATTGGGAAAAAAATGTTAATTTATTGTTGCAAGAGGTATTGTGCTTGGGCATAAAATTTCCGAAAAAAGCGTGGAGATAGATCCTACAAAAATCCAAGTTATAGAAAAATTACCACCACCTACTAAAATTAAAGGGGTGAGAAGTTTTCTAGGACATGCTGGTTTTTACAGGCGCTACATAAAAAAATTTTCAAAAATAACTAAGCCGCTACGCCAACTTTTAGAAAAAGATAAGAAAATTGATTTTGATGAGGAATCCACAAAAGAATTTGAATTATTAATGAAAAAAAATAGTCACTGCACCTATAATAGTATCACCTAACTGGGAAAAACCATTTGAAAAAATGTACGATGCTATTGATTATGTTGTTGGGGTTGTATTAGTACAAATGCATGATAAAGTTTTTAAAGTTATATATTATGCTACTAAGACTCTAAATGAAGCTCAAATTAATTATAATACTACTGAAAGAGAGTTATTAGCTATTGTTTATGCCTTTGATAAATTTAGACCTTATTTAATTGGAACTAAAAGTATAGTGCATACAGATCATTCTGCTATTAAATACTTAAAGCAAAAGAAGGATTCTAAACCAAGATTAATGAGATGGATACTTCTATTGCAAGAATTTGATTTTATCATGTTTGATAAAAATGGAAACGATAATCAAATAGATGATCATTTGTCTAAAATATAAATAGAAATATTAACTAATTTTTGCAAATGAAATTTTAGAAAAATTTTCTGATGAACTGTTATATAGTATTGATAAAATGGATGTATCGTGGTATGCTGATATAGTGAATTATATTGTAAGTGATATTTTACCACCTGATATGAAAAATCCGTAATTAAAAAAATTTATATATGATTCAAAAGACTATTTTTAGGATAACCTATATTTATTTAAACAATGTAAAGATCTAATTGTTGGAAGATGTGTGACTTATGAAGAAACTTAACAAATAATTGAAAGATGCCATGATTCTGAATTTCGAGGACATTTTGGAACAAATAGAACTGCATATAAGATTTTGCAAGCTAGATTTTATTGGCCCACTATTCTAAAGATGTTAATGAATATATTAAAATGTGCGATAAATTTGAACAAGTAGGAAATGTTTTCTACAAGAAAAAAAATCCCTCTAAATCACACATTAGAAGTTAAAATTTTTGATGTGTGGGGATTAGATTTTATGGGACCATTTATGCCTTTATTTAGAAACTTATGTATATTACTTGTTGTTAATTATATGTCCATATGAATTGAAGCTATTGTTGTACCCTGATGTGATGCTCGGAGTGTTTCTAAATTTTTAATTAAAAATATTTTTACAAGATATGGAATGCCGAGAGTACTTATTACTGATAGATGATCTCATTTTAGGAAAAAGAGAACCAAACATTAATTAAGAAATATGATATTATGCATAGATTTTCTACTTCTTATCATCCTCAGAGTAGTGGTCTAGCAGAGATATCAAATCGTGAAATTAAATATATTTTAGAAAAATCTATAAATCCTTATAAATTGGATTGGTCTGCTAGAGTTGATACTACATTATGGGCATATAGAACTGCTTATAATAATCCTATAGGAATGTCCCCATACAGACTGATATTTGGAAAAACATGCCACTTACCAGTAGAATTAGAGCATAAAGCATTTTGGGCTACTAAGGAATTTAATTTTAATCTAAAATATGCTGGTGAGAAAAGAATATTGCAACTCAATGAACTTGAGGAAATAAAAAATGAAGCATATGGTAATGCAAAAATCTATAAAGAAAAAATGAAAATATGGCATGATCGGAAGATTATTCAGAAGAAATTTGAACATGGACAAGGAGTTCTATTACATAATACAAGATTAAGATTATTTTCAGGAAAACTGAAATCCAGATGGTTAGGACCATTTAAAGTGATTAAAGTCTATCATTATGGAATTGTTGTTATAAAGGATTCTAACACTGTAAAGGTATTTAAAGTTAATGTGCATAGTCTAAAACATTATTATGAAGGGCACATACCTCAATTTAAAGAAGCTTTAATGTTAGGTCAACCCAACTAAACAAATAGTGTGTCAGGCTAATGACGTTAAACCAAGCGATTCATACATATGTGTCTATGTATTACTATTTTATTTGATAAGTGTCTTATATATTAGTAGATAATAATCCTAAACAATTACCTTTATTATAAATTAAGTCAAATATTGGTATTGGAGAAAAAGTTGGAATTAAATTGAACGAAAAATGAAAATCGTAAAATTTCGGCCAATGGCGCCGACGGCGTCCAAGAAAATGGACCTCAGCACCGGTAGCGCTAATCGGGAGTGCCGACAGCGCTGAGACTGATTTCACAGTTGAGACGACTTTTGGCGGGCTTTTGTGGGATTTTGCTCCATAATAACTGTCAGGAGGTGTTTTTAAAGTACTAAAAACTTTCTAGGATGCCTAGAAACTTCCTATTTTTGGATTTCATGGCTTCCAATTCTAGAAATACTTCAAGGTATGGAGTTTTCAATCGAGGAAATTTTATTAGTTTTGACGTGCAGAGATTATATGATAAATTTATTACAAAGAAGAGATTGATCAAGGAGAGAGGATTTGTTAATCATGGATTGATCAATCCAAGTGCTCTGGTTGACAAGATCATTTTGCAAAGGCAATGGAAAGTTCTGTGTTACACTACCGCTGTAGTTGTTGTGCTTGTAGTGAAGGAATTCTTTGCAAATCTACATGGAATTACCATTTACTACAGCAAGGACTAATGAATTGTATATGATAGAAAATGTTCCAATCTGTCATTATACAAACTTCATTCCTTTGCGAGATTTGATGCAAGATGTTTATAATTTTTTGACTGATAAATGTGATATGTGGAAAGTACGAGATGAAGGATATATTAGTTTTCTTGCTTCATCACTTAATCCAATTTT
>NEWO01000918.1:196001-225293 GCA_003013225.1 Phalaenopsis aphrodite
AATTTGGGTTTTGATCAAAGTCTAATGCAGAGGCTCTCTGTGAGGGGTTTTGATGGAGCTTTGTCTTCTTTCACTATTGTGAAGGTGTGGGTGAGTTTCATTTGATCTTTATGCACTATGGAGGCATGGAGAGTTCTGTTATGTCTCCGACAAGGATTTGAGCTCAAAAACTGAACTCCAGCAAGGGGAGTTTGGGCAGAGAAGTAGTTGGGTTGCACTAAGGAGGTCTCAAAGAGGCTATGTGAGCATTTTCGAGGGGTCTTCTTGAGAAAATTTTAGCAACTCTATGTTGGCCATAGAGGTGAGGTTTTATAGCCATGGTCGAGGAGGGAAGCTCAGGGCCTGGTCTTGAGTGTAAAATGGTGCTTAGGGGGAGGGATGAGGAGCCCTCAATAGCCATTGGGAAGAGGTGGCCTCTATGGTTGAAATTGGGTTTGATTTGTCCTTGGGGCTCTTGGTTTTTGGGTTTTCTGACGACTATGCAGGCCGGTATGGCCAGAGGAGGTGGCCAGAGAGTTAGGTGGCCCAAGGGGAGGTTTATTTATAATATACTCCCATTGGTAAGTGATGATGAGATATTTGGTTAAGGCCCAAAAATATGAAAAGATCCCTTAATTGAGGGACCCATTGGTCTATATCTCACCATGGCTGGTCCAAAGGGGTTTAGTTTGATCAATAAGGTGTGCTTAGTGGTTGTGGGGACATTCATTTGACGAGTTTAGGATGCCTAAGTCAATTTCGGTGCATGGGTCCAATTTGGGTCCAAATGGCTAAAAGTTAGGTTTGGGTTAGGCTAGTCAAGACTTTGAGCCCAATTGATTGATCAACATTGTGTAGAGGTTTGTCATGAAGATTTTTGTTGAAGGATTGAGAGTTCAAATGGGGGTTCAATTTGAGAGATTTTTGAAATTGGTCACTTTGGATATTCGGCTAGACTTGGGTCTATATTGGGCTAAGCTTGGGATAAGTCCAAATTAATTATTAAAAATGGTCAATAGGAATGTAATAAAGAGTTTTCAACTTAAATTGTGAGCCAATTTTGAGATTAGGGCATTCAATTTGGTAGAATTTGGGGACAGCCAATTTGGGGCAATTTTGGGGATTCTTGGACTTGAGTTAAAATTAAATGAAATTGAGGATTCATTAAGGCCAATTTAAGGTCAAGTTTAATGTATAGGAGTGTTATCAAGAGTTTAGGATTCAAATTAGAGCTAACTGCGTAGGCCATGGGGTTTAATTTGGTGGGATTAATTCATAGGGGCAAAATTGGGGGTTTAACTTAGATCAAAATTGGGCTCAAAGAATGGGCCAATTAAGCTTTAATTTGGTTTAGCTTGGTCATATGAAAGGTGAATTTGAGTTTAGAATTCAAATTAAGGGGAATTGGGGTCAAATTGATGAACATTTGAGGTGAATTTGGGGAAGTTGGGCCTTTAAAGGCAATTTGGGGTTTTGATAAAAATGGTCAAATTATCCAAATTGGGTTCAATTGAAGGATCCAAATGGGTTTTGGACATATTTGGAGTGATTTTGGAGGTTTTGGGAAAGTTTGGGATGCCAAGGGTATTTTTGTAATTTTGGGGCTATTTTGGTAAATTTGGAATTTTTTGGTAGTTTTGGGTAGCTTGGGTATTTTCAATAGGTTTGAAATGATTATTGAACAAGTTTATGTATTTTGGATGAATTTGAGGATTTTGACAAAATTTGGGATTTGGGGGTGTTTAGGTAATTTGGGTAAGTTTGGGGGTAAAAGATCAAATTGGGTATTTTTTGGTAGAATTGGGATGTCAATCACCACATGTGAGCTATGGACCAATGGAATCCCCATTTGGGTCCTCTATGTATTGATCTAAGCTAAACCCTAGCCTAGAGCTAGTGGGTTTAGGGGACCATCAACATTAGTCTCCCAAAAGATCAAACGAGCAAAGTCAACAATTTTGGGTTTAGGGTATTGAGTTCAAGTGATTGAACCAGGTCCATGCCTACACCCAGAGTCAACCCTAAGGCAAGCAGTCTTTTGGGAACTCACCTTGAGCTCCCCCATATTGACCCCACCTACTAAGTGCCATAGGCTATAACCAATATGTAGAATTTCAAGTTGAGCAAATAGGAGTGTAGAGTTTCTAATGGTGAGGATTCCTTTTCTAGTTTTGTAGGAATAGTCAATAGGAAAGTCCTATGACTAGACCCTAAGCTACAAAAAAGGAAAAACTAAACCTCAATCAAAAGTGAGGTCAACAGTCGTCTAGCATGTCGTTATAACGAAATGCAACACAAAATTCAAGAAAATTTGATAAGTGTAAATAGGGATCCTCCTAAGAAGTTTCACCAAATCGGTTGTTCTGCACCAGTTGGATAATCACTAGATTATTTTTAAACGAGTTGACTTCTACAACAGGGGTTTGTATACTTAAGTGAATTTCATCTATCATATGATTTACATAATCCATCAAAGATTTAGGATGACTTTCTAGATTATTATTTTGAATTTTTTCCATTTCCATTTCTAGTTTTTCAAATCCTTTCTATTTTTTGATTTTTTTTTCTTTTTTTCTATCTCGAGATCATAAGGAACAAGTCCTACAGATCCTTTATTTAGCATACGTAACACAAAAAATAATACATTAAAAATTAAGCAAATAAAACAAAAAATATATTCAGTACAAAAAAATATCTTCACAAGCACCTTGTTTTTCACACAAACATATTTTTCACAGCAATTTTGTAAACAAAAAACAAACACTTTTCATACAAAAATAGTTTTTATGACAATACACTTTTTGAAGTCTAAGCATAATTACTTCAACTAAATATCTCCTAAAATTCAAGATCAACCATTGTGATCCCCGATAATGATGCAAAAAATTTAATCCTGATAGTTTCTTATATGTAAGGATTTATGAAGTTGACACCACAACTTGAAAATTTTAATCCTAGATAATGGAACCAAAAACTTGATCCCAAACAAAGTAAGATTTCAATTATATTTGTAGGGATTCTACATAATTATATTTATGGTTATCAAGTAATATATGACTTTCTTATTAAGTCTCGAATATTGATCCCATGGAGATCGAGGTTAATCACGACGGCTTTCAAGAGAAGTTCTAATGTAGAATAACACACCCTAGCTTGGAAGGTCGATAAAGGTTTGATTTTGATTATATCCTACAATTATCACAAAAATACTACTTCTACTTCTAAATAAAAAGATATAGTGAAAATCAGAAAGTGGGTTTTAATATATTAAAAGCACCGTTCTTCATGCAATGAAATTAGTGACATGTGTAAAAGTAAAACAAGTAGTGAGAGAGATTGTGACAAATAGGAGCAATTATTTTGTTTACCTTTACTTGAGATACTATAAAGTACATCTATTTTTTCTAAAGTTTGAGTAGTTCTGAAGATGGTCTAGGCAGGGAAGATACTAGCTCTCACTCTAGAGTTCCCTCTTATCTCTTCACCTGGAGGCTAACATCTTGCATCAAAACCTAAAATAGTAGACCAAATTAGGGGCTTTAGCCTGTCACTCTAAAGTTCTCTAATTCTACACCCATTAAAGATTATCTCTCTATTTATTTTCACTCAATCATATGGACTACATTCTCATCCATACAATCTCATGTGATTCTACCACAGTTGATTGAGGCAATACCATCACGGACGTACATGTTCTCACAATAGATTTTAACATGCAATTGTTCAAGTTTACATGTAAATGATAAAAAAAATAAAATCATCACAATATATTCTCACTCTACTCAATTCTATATCCTACACATGCATATTAATTCATTACAAGAGGGAAGAGTAAAGAAAACAACTCACTACACTGGGAAAAATAACAAGAACTTTTCATTGAAAAAGACTTTGAAACCATACAAACAAAGCACTATATTCAAATTAAAATAGAATGAAAATACTTATCTTAGATGGGAATCAAAATCTCCTTGAATAACAAAACCAATCTCCATACAATCCTCTCCAAGAACAAAGTGAAAAGAAAAGAAGAAATCTCTCACTCCCTCTCTTTCTCTCTCACCTTTTCACCCCACTTGGGGCTCATGCCCAAGCCTTCTTCTTCTTCTCCAAGTATTCATATCCTTTTCTAAGTAATTCAAGAGTCTAAGAGTTCTTTTAAGAACATTTCCAAGCCTTACTTATAATTTCCCAAGAGATTCTTCAGTGTCTATTCAAAAATGTCCATATTCATTGAATCTTCCAAAAGGTGCCTCAAATGCCACTTCACAACTCATTATAACCACCCCAAATTATTCAAGAAAGTCCCTTTTATCATTTTAAATGAATTCTTCAAGATATGCATGATGCACCACTTAAAAAATCATCCAAATTTGACGTATACTTTTGAAGATATGTTCAAAACCTTCTCCGGTGACTAAGCACTGATTATTGGGTGCTTAAGCGCCCTCATCTCTATCTAGTGTCGCCTAAGGATATTTGGGTGCTTAAGCACTGGGCATAGGAACTTAAGTGCCAGTTTTGGGTCTCCATGGCTTCAGTGTGCCCCAATTCAACCCGTTTTACTCCGGTTTGCTTCGTTTTGGTCTTTTTTTTTCATTTTGCTCCAATCATTCCAAATTCTTCTATTTGATGTACCTATAACCAAAAAAACAAAAAAAATACATTTAAAGTACAATATCATTATAAAATAAAGCATGAAAATTGTACATTTTTAGGGGAATCACCAACCAAACTCTAGATTAGTCAATATTCTTTATAGCACTCGGAAGAGGGTAATGAATACAATTGCTCCTATTTAGCACAAAAGGTTTATATATATTTTTTTAATTAAGACTATGTTTTTTCTATTTTAAGTAAAGGAATTTGTATTTTTGAAGTATTAAAAATCTTAAAAGATTCATGTAAAAATAAAAGAATAAAACTTTATGTAATTTTTAAGTTAATATAAATTTGTTAAGTGAAGAAATGTAAAACGTTTTTAAGTTTAAGAAGAGGTTAGTGAAGTCCAAAATCATTAAAGGTTATCCAGATATTTTAATCCTCACATACATAAAAAAAAGAGGAAAGAAGAAAGAAAAGAAAAAGGGGATTAAAAATGATCTTGAAAAGTAAAGATAAAAGAAAAAAGATGTGGGGAGAAGCTTGAGATGCCTAATTAAAGATTGGCTTTACTTGAATCAACTTGAGGAAAAAGACTTCGACACATTTTCTAAAGTTTTTATTTGAGTATTAGCTTAAGGATTAATAAAGTTTTATGAAGTTCTTTTTCATATGAATTTTTTAAGTGACTTTAATATGACAAATTGCAATTTTTCTTGAAGGAAATAGAGGATCAGAAATCTTAGACATAATTACCGAATATCCTAGGACCTTTAGTATTAACTGGAGTTGTTTTGAATTTTTCTTAAGTTTTACTATTATGTTTAGAGTACTTCAATATGGAAATCTAGAAGTTAAATTCTTTACCATAAGTCATATTTTTATGTAGTAGAGAAGTTACTTGAGGACAAGTAACATGTAAGCTTGGGGGATTTTGATACACCGAAAATATATGCATTTTTAGACCTGTATTTTTTACTTGTTTTTGGTGATATTGCACTGTAATGGAAGGTATTTTGATGTTTTCCTGCAGATTGTTGATTTTTAGGACTTAAAGCAAAAAGGAAGTAAAAAGAATGGAATTTTGAGTCAAAATGAAGCTTTTGAAGAAGTAAAGGGCAGTACCGACCGAGCAGAACAACAAAAAAGCTGAAATTTTTACTCAGCGTCGACGGCGCCCGACTAGCGTTGACGGTGCCAAAGGTGGTTCAACCCCATTTCTAGAAGGTTTGATGTATTTAGAAAATTTTTGAAGAGTTTTGGGAGGCACCTCTTGAAGAACCGACCTTTGGCTTTATTTGGGGCCAAAATTCCTCAGGAAATGGACTCCTTTTCACTCCAAAACGTTCCACCATGCTCCATTTTTGCCATTCTTCATACCATATTGGAGACCATTAGTGATTTTTCTTTTATAGTTTGGAGTTTGTCTGGTGAGATTTAGTGTGAAACTTTTTATTAGAGTGTTGGAGAAGGAGAAAAGTAAGAGATATCTTTTTCCTGCATTTCTAATGAAAGGTTATAAAGGATTTGCTTTGAGAAAGAGTTTCAGATAAGTTTTGTTTATTTATTATTGTTGTATGAACTTTCTTTTATATATGAAATTTATGTTTTATTGTGTCTTTCTCATGAAATCTGAGTAGTTCCCTCTATCTTTCTCCTTACTCTGAGATATGGTGATATGAAGAGATAATATGATGTGCTAATATTAAAATATAAAGTAAATTGGGATAATTTTTCAACTCTGAACTTAATTTACATTTCAATCTGACCAATTGAATTATTAAAATATGCTGTGAAACATATGACCCAAGAAATAGAGTATGAGTTCTACAACAGAGTGAGGATCACATTTGAATTCATGGAGGAGAAATTCGTTCATGAAATTAAGTGCAAATAAATAGGAAAAATATTCTTTGTTGGGTGTAGATATGGAGAATATTTATGGTGACAGACTAAAATCCCCAATTCGGTCTTAGTGTTTAGAAACTAAAGCGAGAGATAGCCTTCAAGTGAAGAGAAGTGGGAGCTCTGGAGTGGGAGTCGGTATCCTCATAGCCTAGTCATGGATTTAGGGACTAAACCTAGGATTAGCCAATGATTTTCTATGTACTGTATCCGGGTAAAGAATTATAATTGCTCCTATTTGACACTTACATAACATAAACATTTATTCTATCTCATTTCACCTGAACCTCATTGTAGTGGGAAGGATACTTTTTCACATAAGAAATCTTTATTACATAAACATAGTTAGTAGATTAGTATTTTTTTTAAAACTTTACATTTCTGTTTTGATAATAGTTAAGTACTTTAGTTTTTATAACATCTCAACATTCAAAATTAGTGACAGTGATTTCGTTTAATTTTCTATAAATTTCCTAGTAAAACTTATCATTGCCAATTTACACCTTCCATGTGGGATCGATATTTGGGGCTTATATAAAAAGTCTTTTATTACTTGATAACGATAAGTATACTTGCGTAGAGTCCCATTATTAATTGCTTATAATTATATATATTTTACACTACTTAATTTTTATACAAGAATCAAGTTTTTGGAGCTGTAGTGGTATCAACTTCATAAATCCTTACATATAAAAAATCAGGATCAAACAACAAGCTTGGTGGGTGTTGTGATGGTAGTAGTCTTGACTCTTTTACAAGAAGGAAAGTTCTGAAGGCAGTTCAGGTTAAATTTAGCGGATGTCTCCTGAACTTCTGGAGCAGCGACTTTCATTATGACAAACGGGGCTTTCCCGAGGATGACCTTGAGATCTTCAAATCTGGTTCCAAATCTTATGGTGGGAATGACATTGCGGGCGTTGAGGCTCGTCAGCAGGTCACAGGAAAAGTTAGCATTGGGAACACTATTGCAACAACTTTAAAAGAGAAAACTTTGGGGCTAGCTATTTGGCCAAAACCTCGTGATCTTAATGCAAGAACTAAAAATTAACAGAGGTCGATCTGTAGACACGGTAAGTCTTTATTCATTTTGTGGGATTTTAGAATTTTTAGTAAAAGTAGCTTAAAAGTAGAAACATTTAATTAATACAAGAAATTTTAAAGTACGCACAACACGATGCAATCTGATTTAACTTACAATATAGCAAATCAAAGTCAAGAAGGAGATGTGAAATGTTTAGGACCCAGTGCGGAACCAACTTAACAATGCACAATGCCCAAGTGGAACTAGTCCACCAACACACTTATTGGGGATCTAACCCCACATGAAGGTTAAAAAGTCCCTAATGGCTCCTGAACCTCTCTATTTAAAGGTGGTCCAACAAAAGGTCTTGAATTCCAAAGAGTTGACCATACTTTTCCAAGACATAAATGTGTAAAGTATGTCAATAGAAGAAGGGTAATTTGGTTCAAGGGGAACATGGACACATTACCGATGTGTGAAGATAGTATTTCCTGATTTAAATGGAAACAGTAGCTCGTCCCTAGTGAAGTCACCCAGAAGCTATCGGCATTATTTTAGGTTGCAAGTGAAGTTGCCCGTTGCAAGCTGTTGGTCACTGAAATTGAAATCGCGTCACCCGCTTCAGAAGTACATTTTAATTGGCATATATATATATATATATATATATCTATATATATATATAAGTTTTAGAAAAATATGAAATCAAACTGACCCCATATTTTTCATAGTTTAAATGAAAGAGCACTATACCTCAAACCCTATATCTATCCCAAAGGATAAACACAAAACTTGAGGATGAGGCTCGATCATATAAATTAAGAAATATATGACATCTGTTTGGTCTGCAGAACCATTATATTTGCCGACAATTCCCTTATTTAATATGCAGGATTAAATAGATTTATTTTAAGTAGGGTTCAGACAAGCTTCCTATAAGGGCAAGCCTCTATAGTTAATTACATCTTAAATGACCAAAGTCACCTAAGATAACTCTCGATAAAAATTAGAAAATATTATCTTCAAAGAGATCAGAAGGATAAGACTTTTTAATGAGATCGGACAAAAAGGTATGAAAGGGGAATGACTCAAATTTGGAACATTTTATTTTAGAGTCCAAAGGAGAAAGAACTAGAGGATGTCATAAATCTGGAGGAGAAACTAGGTGACTTCCCAATTTATTCTATTGTTTGGCTTCAGTTTAGAGGAGATATTTTTTTTAAGTATTTCAACCTACCAGTTTTCTTAATTTAGGGTTTACATTCATGTGAAACAAACACATAAATAGCTTGAAAGATGTGAGGGTTTAGGTCGTAACGAACGGTAACCTTGGAATCATAAGTCAAGTTAAGGCTTATATTGTATAACATAGCCATACAAAGGCCTAAAGATAATTTGATAATTTATGTTGCATAAGCAAACAACCTCAAAGTATTATGGCTTGTTGTTTAATTCTAAGGAAAGAAATTGGTTTAGTTGGGGAAGACATACTTTGAAGTTGAAGATGGTCATGCTGCCCACCATGCTAGCTCCAAGCTCCTCTCCATGATGAGTTTAAGTTTTCTAGGGTGTCAGATTATGATGTCAAATCAGATGGCCCTATAGTTAAAGTTCTTTAAATATTATGGGTGATGTTAAAATTGATTAGAGCGATACCGGTTTGGATCCTATGGTTCCCTCATTCCAGTACCACTTATTTCTATTGGATTCACTTAGTTCAAATGAATTTACTAAACTCAACTTAATGAACTCCATACTTTCCTTTAAAATTTGGGAAGCCTCGTTAGCAATCGTAGGTTACCTTCTCCGAGGGGTTCCCGATCATCCGATATAGACATCTTAATTTAGTTGCGGTTATAGTTTTTTGTGATGTTTGTGATTAAATTTTGAGTTGTTTTATATTTTGATTATTGTAACGGTGAATTTTATCTTGGTTGATTTTAGTTTTGCTTTTGGTTTTACGGCTATCCTAGTAGTTTTGGTTCTCATGCAGGGTGGCATCGTCATTTAACATGCAAGTTTTGTATGCATAAGAGTGTAGTATGAAAAGTATAGAAAAAAATGGTACTCTAAATTGTAAAATGCTCTTACATAAATTTGAACTTTCCGTTACAATAAAAACTTTATTTAATTTTCATAATTTTACTTTTGATAGTTTAGTATTTAGTTTAGTTTAACTTCTGTAATCTTACATTTGCATTTTAATTGGCATTCACTTTAGTAGTTAATTTTCAAACGTCACAATTTACTACATTTATTTTTATATTTTTAGATTATAGACTAGTTTTCATAATTTACTTTTAGGATTTTCCAACTTCCTTGTGAGATCAATATCTAGGACTCAATTAGAGCCCTTTTATTACTTAAGTGATACATATACTTGTGTTGATTTTAAAGAGGATTTGAAAGTTTAAAAAAGAGTTTTAAAAGATAAATTACTTTCATAAAATGTATTTTTGTTGGGATTATATTGTATATTTAGTATATATCTACTGTATGTAATCTTGTAATATTTAAAAATATTTGAACAATTATCACACTAAATCCACCTTGCATCAATGGTCTTTCTAAATCATTTTTAGTTGGAGAACAAATTATTCTTGGTCTTTAGAAATTGTTTTTTTATGTTCTTCAATCTCTCCCTCAACTTCAATCTCTTTTTGACTTCCAACTTCTAATTCTTTACACTCCTAAGTTGAATAACTTTAATTTTTACTTGTTCCATTCCTTTGTCTATATGATTTGCTTCAACATTACTTAGAAGTGTTCCCTGGGGTCTATTATTAAGTGCGTTAGCAATTTGACTCAGTTGATTCTCAATAATTTTTATTGTAGCACTTTGACTTTGCATCTGATTACACAAATGCAAAATTACTTCTTCTATAGACAACTTCTTTACTTTAAATTGTTGGTTATTAAAGCCAGAAGGATAAGAAGGTCCATAGTTAGAATTACCCTGATTGTTCCAGTTTCCTGTTAGGTTCGCTGAATTGTCCCCTGATAAACCTAAAATATATAACATTTATGTACACATTTTTATACCTATTTTTTAGTTTATTGCACTTTATTGGAAGATATTTGCATGTTTTTATTTCAGATACACTTAAATGGATGAAAAATGATGAAAGTTGTGAAAAATGATAAAATTTGGAGAAAAAATGAAGAAGGTGTCCAAGAGAACTATGGTGCATAAGTGCCTAGGACTGGCGCTTAAGCTGTAGGAGAACATTCCCTCATTGTTGATTTCCACCTCTAGAATTATTCCAGATAAAAGTAGGGTGGTTACTCAAACTTGAGTTATAAAATCTGGAATATTGGTTAGTGGATTTAATAGCAACCACATGTAAAGTTTTGAATGATTGTAAATCATTCAGTTGTCCTAAAAAATTTTCTTCACATGTTTGAGGTATTTGGAAAAAAAATCATAACATAATTATGTAACTTCTTAGGTAACACAACAACTTGACCTAGTAAGATGGTAAAAGCATCGTTATCATGAATACTGGCCAATATTTTAGGATTTACCCTTTCTGAGAGAAATTAAAAATTATTTGTGGTCATTTCTTCAATTAAGGCATGAGATTCATCAAATAATTTTGACATTAAAGATCCTTCAACAACAATATAAATTATAGATTTAAGGGATCTTACTAACCCAATGCAAAATGTTTAAACAATTAATCAGTCAGGTAAAAGATTATTTGGACAGTTTCTAAAGATTTCCTTAAATCATTCCCAAGCCTCATAAATTGACTCCCCTACAAACTACATAAAAGAAGTAACATCATTTCTAGACTTAGTAGTTTTTTAAGGAGGAAAATATTTAGGTAGGAATTTTTATGTAATTTCACCTCAAGTTTTAATAGATCCAGATGCTAATGAATTTAACCACATCTTGGCTTTATCCTTAAAGAAAAAGGAAAAAAGTATAATTCTAATCTCATCATTTGATGCATCATCATATTTTAATGTAATACAAAGTTCTGGAAAACTTGCAAGATGTAAACTTGGATCCTCAGTTGGTGTTCCCCAAACTAGTTATTTTGCACCATTTATATTATTTCTTGTTTAAGTTCAAATGAGTTAGCTGCTACAGAAGGTGATTGATCACTTAAGTTAATTTCATTTGTTGTAGAGTTTGCATAATCCCTTAAAGGACTTTGTAAATTGTGATGTTCATTTTCGTTACTAAAAGTTTTAATATTAGTTTGTGATTTTAAAATTGTTTTTGCTTTCAAATTCTTCTTTTGGTTCACTAAAATTCAAAATCATAGTGTACTAAACCTTCAAGTCCTCAACTTTACATATAAAAACTAAAGATCATAAAATAAAATACTAAAATAATCCAAATAAAATAAAATTATATTTTTCTTTTTCTATGGATTTTGCAAGAAGAAATCTTTTATTATTTTTTTTTATAATTTTTTTGTAGTTTTCATTTTTTGTAATTTTAAAAAATTTCAAATAATGAAAAACTAAAATTTTTAGTAGTAAAAAATAAAGTTTCAAAGAAAATTCCTAAAAATATATTTCCTTTAAAGTTTCATTTTTCTATTGTGTCCCTCACAACAGTGCCAATAACTTGTCCCAACTGACAATTACACAGATATTTATGTTCCTTAATATGCCAAAAACTTGACCCAAATTATATGTAGTGGCTAGTGAGAACAAATGTAATATGATAAAAATTAAATAAATAGTTTTCTCACTAGAGGTACTACTCATGCATACGCATCATTTCAAGTATTATAAAGTTTTTTTTTAAAAACCCTAGTATCAATCCCATGGAGAGGACGTAAACAATAAAACAATGAAATGAATTATAGGAATTTTGACTTTAAGATTACATTACTTAATATTACAACAACTATCTAGAAATGAAAATTAAGTTTATTAAATTCTACAACAAGAAAGTAAAATTAAATGTAATGACTTAGACAACATATAAAAAAAGCTCTTATCCTTGCCAATACTTCAAAATAAACGTAGGATTTCAAAAAAAATTAGAAACTTAAATGTGGTACTGTGAGAAATAGGAGCATACCTATTCTTTACTTCTTTTGAATTATGTAAGAAACATTGGCTAATCTACAGTTCGTGTCGACATGTATAGTAGTGTAGGGTAGGTTCTAGTATCTCACTTTTATATTTCTCACTATGCTCACTGATACACTAAAATAATATGTTATTTTAAGTAGACATTTTATGCTCATTTTTTGTGATATTACACTATAAAGAAGGGTATTTGCATGTCTTGGTTTTAGGCATATCAATTTTTGGTATTTGGAACAAAATTAATAAAAAAGATGAAATTTGGAGCCAAACAACAAATTTTGGGGTTCTAGCGCCTGAAGCGCCAGATGATAGAGAGCTGGTACCTAAATCACCATAATTAGAGTATGAACCGCCATTTGACAGAGAGCTATCACCAGAAGCGCCAGATATGGCGCCTTAAGTGCCAAATCCCAGAACATCACAGTCTTAAGCAAATTGCCATCTGAAGCGCCAGAACCAGCGCTTCAAATGCCGAAGACAAATTTTTACAGATTAAGGCAATTTAGGATGAATTTTACATGAAATTTGAAAAGGAAACTTGTTCTTAACACCACATAGAGTGATTCAATACATATCAACACTTTGGAAGGTTTTTTTATGAAGGGATATGTCTCTTGGATCAATAGACTTGTCTTTTGAATTCGAAAGGTTAACTTTTGGATATGAATTTTGGAGGGAATTTTAAATTCTTTTTTAAGGGAGGCAGCCTATAATAAAAGAGAGTTTGAAGGGGCGACAAGAGGAATTTGAGAAAAGAGATTGAAGGAGGCGACAAGAGGAGTTTGAAGAGATATATTGACGTGAGATAGAGAGAGAGAGAGAAAAAGTCAAGGGCTTGGAGATTTTCTTCAAGGATTGTAAGAGGAGATGGAAGGTGAGAGATTTCTTCTTCAATTCACTTCTAAGAAAGAGTTGAGAGTGCTTGAATAGATGGAAGTGCTTGAAAAAAAGCACTAGAAATTTTCTTGGGAATGATTAAGAGATAAGTTGTGTACTTTTATTTATTTGTTTTTTAAACATATTTTTATATATGAAATCCATGTTTTGTCGTATCCTTCTCATGAATTCTGAGTAGTCCTTTTTATCCTTTTCGTCACTTTGAGATATGATTTTGTGAAAAGTTGATTTTGTTTTATATAGTTTTAAATGCCAATAATATGGGATGATTTGAACTACGATCTTCATTTACTTTTTAATATGATAAATTGAAATGTTAAAATTTGTTGAGAAAGATAAGAACTTAAAGGGCTATGATTTCTACAAAATGGGGAAAATCACATCTGATTCCATGGGAAAAGATGTCATTAATGGGGTTAAGTGCATATAAATAAGTGAATATACTTAGTTGGATGCAGAAATGGTGATTTTATGATGAGAGAATAAAATCCTCAATTCGGTCCAGTTGATTGGAAACAAATGTGAGATTGTTAGCCCTCAGGTGAGGGAGTAATGGGAGTTATGAAGTGGCAGCCGATATCCTCCCGGCCTAACCACAGAATTAAGGACAAAATGTTGGATTAATAAATGTTCTTCATGCACTCGGAGAGGGTAAAAAATATAATTGCTCCTATTTGGAACACAACAAGTTTATATATTTTTACGTGATTTTTATTTCTTCACAATCCATACACTCATTGTAATGAGGAAGGATGCTTTTGTAAATTTAAACTCTTCACCAAAAAATCTTTATATACTTTTTGTAAATTTAACTTTCAAAAGTTTAGTAAGTAGTTTAATTATCTTACTCTTTTAACTGCATTTTATTTAGCATTCACTAATGTACTTTAGATTCAAATTTTGTACTTCACTTTTATAGTTTAAAATTGTAATTTTCATTATAATCTTAAGAATTTACTTGTAAGTATTTCCAACTTCCCTATGGGATCAATATCTAGGACTCCATTAGAGCCCTTTATTTCTTGGGCGATACGTATACTTGCATTATTTTTAGGGGATTTGGTTGTTTAAAGATTTTTAAAAGATAAATCTATTTTAACTAAAGTTATTTTTGTTACGATTAAATTGGATATTTACTATTGTATCTGCCATGTGTATTTTGTAGTATTGAAAAATATTTGCAAAATTAACACACTAAATCCACTCACATCAAGTTTTTGGCACCGTTGCCGGGTAGTAACAGAAAGTAGCAGTAAAATCTTTTATAATTTAAATTATTTTTATTTAAACTAAAAAAAGTGTTTTTACTTTAGTTCAAATATTTTCATTATTTAATGTGTTTGCTTTTTTTAATTACTTGTGTTTGTTTATGCATATTGTATGATCTGAAGATTTAGTACCTTACGATTTTGAGTTAAAAATAACTAAATGAATTGCAATTTAAGTAATGCTGGAAATTAAACTGAACAACATCAGAGAACTTTAAGAGATTATGCTAATCCTATAGTAGATGAAATTCATTTGAGTAAACAAAACTTTGCTGTAGCGGCCAATTCATTTGAGCTTTAAACCAGTTTGGAGGAAGACTAACTAAAGATCCTAACTTACACCTTGCTAGTTTTTTAGAATTTTGTGCTACCTTAAAATATGATGGAGTGTCGAATGATGTCGTCAGACTTAGGCTTTTTCTCTTTTCATTAAGTGATCAAGCTAAGATGTGGTTAAACTCGTTAGTACCTGAATTTGTCAAAACATGGGGAGACTTATCAAAGAAGTTTATAGCTAAATATTTCCCTTCTTCAAAAATTGCTAAGCTTAGAAAAAATTTTACATCTTTTTATTAACTTGAATAAGAATCAATTTATGAAGCTTGGGAAATATTTAATAATCTTCTTAGAAAGTGTCCACACCATGCATTGTCAAATTCTGATAATTTAAATTTTTTATAATGGATTGGTTGGAACTCTTAGAACGATAGTTGACGCTGTTGCTGGTAGATCATTAATGTCAAAGCCATTCAATGTAGCATTATATTTAACTGAAGAGATGAATCCTAATAATTTTTTATGGCCCTCTGAAAGGTTAGATCCAAAAAGAATAGCTAGTTTTCATGATTCTGATGCAATATCTATGTTAGCTACTCAAATAGCTAATATATGAAAGTGGATACATCAATATGGAATGAATTATTCTTAAACATCACCTGTGCTTGAGAAAACTCATTGGGAGAATTAATAGAATCTTAATCTTCTTATCAGACCGTAAATGCAATAAATAATTGGTCTAATATTCCTCATGCCAATTATTATAATTCTGGGTGGAAGAATCATCCAAATTTTTGTTGGAGTAATAATAACTCTAATGTTGTGATTCCGCAGTGGGGAACAATGTTGGTAAACTACTAGGAAACTCTAACGATCAAGAAAAACCAACTTATAAACCATATTACCCTCTACGTTTTAATAATTTGCAGAGTAAGGAGTAAAAGATTTCAATGATAGAATTGATATTGCAAATAGGAAGCTAATTACAAAGTCAAGGAGCTGCAATTAGAAACATGGAAAATCAATATGGATGTATTGTTACTGCACTTAGCAATCGACCTTCAAGAACGTTGCCTAGTAATGCTGAAGTAAATACTAAAGTTTAGGCAAAAGAGAAAATTAAGGCTATTCAACTGAAAAGTGGAAAGAAATTAGAAACCAGAGTTCAAAAAGAAGTGGAAGTTGAGGTTGAAAAAGATGAGGTGGAAAATGAAAAATTTGGTGAATATTTACATTTTGAGTCAGAATGTCCTATTAAACTAATGAAAATCACTATAAAAAGACCACCACATCCATTTTCTCAAGGAATAAAGCAGAAAAACAGAGATAACCAATTTTTAAAATTTTTTGAAGTATTGATAAAATTAACAATAAACATTCCATTTGTTGAAGCCTTGGATCAAATGTCAATCTATGTAAAGTTCATGAAGAATATACTTAATAAGAAAAGGAGTTTGTAGATAATGAGACCGTTGCATCTAGTGAAGAGTGTAGCGCTATAATTCAGAAAAATCTTTCTGTAAAAAACTCAAAGTTCCTGGTAGTTTGACTATTCCTTGTGCTATTGGCGAAAGATTTTTTAGAAAATCTTTATGTGATTTAGGAATCAATATTATTCTTATGCCTTTATCAATTTTTAGAAGGTAAGGCTTAGAGATATTTCACCTACAATAAAAAATCTTCAGTTAGTTGATCGTTTAATTACATATCTTAAAGAACTTGTAGATGATGTTTTGGTAAAAGTTGAAAAATGTATCTTTCCTGTGGATTTTATTGTATTAGATATGGAGAAAGATAAAAAAAACTCCTGTCATTTTAGGAAGACCCTTCCTTACCACTGGAAGAGCTTTGATAGATGTGTAGAAAAGAGAATTAACTACGAGATTTAGTGATGAAGATGTTACATTTAATATTGCAAAATCAATGAGATACCCTACAAATGAGCAAGAAATTAAATGCTTCATAATGGATATCAATGAATATTTAAGCCATAAATATTTCAAGAAAATTTTGAAAAGAAATTTAAAAATGAATATATGGAATATGAGGATGAAGATAAAATTCAAGATGAATCTGCGGAAGTGAGTAATGAATATTTGGATTATGTTCAGGAAAAAATTGAAATGTTAGATCCTAAAGAAATTAACAAGGATTTGATTTCTTCGATTGTGAAACCTCCTAAACTAGAACTAAAAACCCTTCCTACACATTTAAATTATGCATTCTTAAGAGATTTATCTACATTACCTGTTATAGTTTCCTTATAATTAATAGATATGCAAGAACAACACTTGTTGGAAACTTTGAGAAGATATAAAAAAGCTTTTGGATGGACATTAGCATATATTAAGGGAATGATCCCTTCAATTTGTATGCATAGAATTTTATTAGAAGATCAAGAGGAACCAAAAGCTGATCCTCAAAGAAGATTGAATCTTACGATGAAAGAAGTTGTCAAGGAAAATATTTTAAAATGGTTTGATGCTGTAATGATGTATTATATTTCAGATAGTGCTTGGGTGAGTCCAATTCACTATGTTCCAAATAATGGAGGAGTGACTATGATGACAAATGAGAATAATGAAGTAATATCAACAAGCCAAGTCACTAGATGGAGGAGTTGCGTAAATTATAGAAAATTAAATTTTGCACTAAGGAAGGATAATTTTCCTTTACCATTTTTGGACCAGATGTTGGATAGGCTGGTTAGGCACATATATTATTGTTTTTTCTAGATGGATATGCCGGTTATCATCAAACACTTGTTGCCCTAAAGGATCAGTAGAAAACAATATTTACTAGGCCTTACGAAACTTCTACTTTTCAACGAATGCCCTTTTAGATTATGTAATGCACTTGTAACATTTCAACGGTGTATGATATCAATTTTCAATAGTTTAATTGAAAATGGATTGAAGTCTGTATGGATGATTTTTTTGTATTTGGAACTTCAATTAAAATATGTCTAAATCATTTAGAGAAAGTCATAGAACGATGTGAAAAGACTAATCTTGTATTAAACTGGGAAAATGACAATTTATGGTTGCAGGAGGAATTGTGCTTAGGCATAAAATTTCAAAAAATGACATGGAAGTAGATCCTGCAAAAATTCAGGTTATATCAAACTTACATCCACCTACTACTGTAAGAGGAGTTAAGAGCTTTTTAGGACATGCTGGATTTTACAGGCGATATAATAAAGATTTTTTGAAAATTACAAAGCCAATATGCCAACTTCTGGAAAAATATACAAAATTTGACTTTAAACAAGATTGCCTTAAAGCCTTTAAAACTATAAAAGAAAAAATTGATCATTGCTCCTACAATTGTTTCACTTGATTCAAGGAAACCTTTTGAATTAATGTGTGATGCAAGTGATTATGCAATTAAAGTTGTTTTAGGGTAGAGATATGATAAGATTTTTAAAGTCATATACTATGCTAGTAAGACTCTTAATGATACTCAAATTAGCTACACCACTATTAAAAGAGAGCTATTAGCCATTGTTTATGCATTTGATAAGTTTAGGTCAAATCTAATTGGAACTAAGCATGTCATGCATACTGACCACTCAACTATTAAATATTTAATGAAAAAGAAGGATGTGAAACCAAGATTAATTAGATTGGTACTTCTGATGCAATAGTTTGATTTTGTAGTAGTCAGTAGGAAAGGGACTGATAGTGAAATTGTTGATCATCTTTCTGAACTAGAATAGGAAAAAACACATGATATGGAAAAATAAATTAATGAAACTTTTCTTGATGATCAACTTTATGTTGTAAAAGGATGGGAAATGCCTTGGTATGTAGATATTGTAAATTATGTTGTTAGTGGTATTTTATCATATGGAATGACGAGATAGCAGGAAAAGAAATTCATTCACAATGCAAAATCTTATATTTGGGATGATCAATTTTTATACAAACAATGCAAGGATTTAGTAATGAGTCGATGTGTGCCTTACGAAGAAATTCAAGAAATTTTCCAAAAATATTATGATTCTGATTTTGGAGGTGGGTAGGATGGCCACTATTGTTAAGTGGCAACCCCCTTATATAGGCTGGATCAAAGTGAATATTGATGGAAGATGGATTTTCAAGGCTGTTGGAGCTGGTGGTGTGTTTAGAGATCATTTAGGCTTGTGCGGATATTTCTTTGCTTCTCCGATTATTGCTTCATTCCCTTTTGAAGCCGAATGCTGGTCTTTTTTTACTCTCTTTGCAGATGGCTATAGCTTTTAAATTCTCTAATCTGATTATAGAGATTGATTTGTTTAATCTTTATAAGGAGTTTGATATGATTAATATACTTAAATGAAAAGTCATGGTAATTTGGAATAGAATAAGAGAGCTTATTCATAAGTTTAATATTACTATTCTTTTGTCTCATATCCTAAGGGAGGGAAATTCTCCGGTGGATTGGTTGGCTGGAAGGGGTAAAATGGAGGAAAGTTTATATTTTGGTGTCTCAACAGGGAATCATCTAAAATATCTTTTGAGGGGGGACTCTATGGATTTGCCTTATATTAGGCCATGAGAAAATTTATCTCAAGTTTTTGTTTGGTTATTTTGTTCATGGGTCTTTTACTATAGATTCAACGTATTTATTTTGAATGGGATGGCTCTCTAGGTTTTATTGCAAGTTAAGAGGGTTCAACTTTTGCTTTGATGGCATGATTATGGCTACAGTGTTAAGTGGCTGTGGATATTTATTGATGATAAATATATGGATCCTATTTGTGTTAAGTTGGTGGAGATTTACCATCGGTTTGTTCTCTTTGATTTTCTTCCCATCGTATATATATGATAATTAAGGCTTCATGAAAATTGCAATGAATGCTATCTGAAGGGTAGATTACATTCTGTGGTTACATATCTCTCGATTTAGCCTTAATGTATTTTTGGCGTGGGAGTAATTAAAGGCTTTTAGGAACATTTTGTGGTAACGTTTCCTTTAGGCTGGGGAGAAGCCTATTTAATTCTGGACAAATTTTGGTTTTATTTGTTGTATTTTTGGCATGGGATTCATCAAGTTTCGGTTATGTTGCATAATTGGGAAGGAATTTATGGCCAGAAGTTGGAAATATGAAAGGGCTGTCGTGATTTGCTATATACCTATTGTACCATTTATTAGTTGTGTTTTGTTTTTTTATGGAATTCACTGTTATCATATTATGAATGAGATAAAGACCATTGAAGGACCGATATTTTATGGAAAGTTATTATGTGAACAAAATTTTTGATTGGGTTACAGAAAATGTAAAATTTGAAGATTTAATGCGGAGGATTTACTGAAGGGCTTATCTACTAATTCGAGCATATGGAGTATATTTGTTTGCTTTGCAGGATGGAAGGCTTGGTGTTTGTGAGGGGAAGGTAATGTGATTTTATTTAGCTGGTTTAAAGTAAAGGTGGTCGGCAGCCTCAAAGATTTTGGACAGAACATATAAAGCAACTATTTACGAACCTTTGTATTTCTGGATTTATGTTGGGTTTTAATTTTTTTATTTTGGTGTATACTTGTATTGGTTTGGTCTTAATTTGGGTTTTTTAGATATATTTTATTTTTTTGTCAAGTGGAGTTGTAAACGGTGGAGGATCCCTTATATTGAGTGAGTTCATGTATTTTTTTTGTTTTCTAGTAGGGGATTCCTTTTACCACCAAACTATGTATCCTTTATTTTAATTACGTGTAGGGAGACAAATAATGCTTCTTTAACCAATATATATATATATATATATATATATATATATATATATATACATGTGGTCGGTTTTCAGAGATTAGGTAATATTTTAAAAAGAAATGAAATGCCTCTAAATTTTAATTTGGAAATTAAAATTTTTAATGCATGGGGATTGAATTTTATAGGACCATTTATGCCTTCATTTGAAAATGTGTATAAATTTATTGCAGTGGATTATGTTTCAAAATAGATTGAACTAATTGCTTTACATCGATGTGATGCTCGAAATGTTTCAAAATTTTTAATAAAAAAAATATTTCAAATATCTAAAATGTCGAGAATAATCATTATTGATAGAGGATCTCATTTTAGAAATACAACAATTGCAAGATTGGTGAAAAAATATAATATAATGCATAAAATTGCAACAGCTTATCATCCCCAGTCTAGTGGTTTGACAGAAGTATCTAATCGTGAAATTAAAAGAATTTTGGAAAAAAATGTGAATCTTAATAAAATGGATTTGTCCGTTAGATTAGATACTGCATTATGGGCATACAATACAACTTATAAGACACCAATATGAATGTCCCCGTATAAATTAGTTTTTGGGAAGAATTGTCATTTACAAGTAGAATTGGAGCATAAAGCTTATTGGACGATTATGGAATCCAATTTCAATTTGAAAGATGTTGATGAGAAACTTTTATTACAATTGAATGAGCTTGAAGAAATTAGGAAAGAATCTTATGATAATGCTAGGATTTATAAGGAAAGAACGAAAGAATGACATGATTAGAAGATAATAAAAAAAGAATTTGAGCTTGGACATGAAGTTTTATTATACAATAAGAGATTGAAGTTTTTTCCTAGAAAACTAAAGTTTAGGTGGAAAGGGCCATTCAGAATTGTAAAAGTCTATCCCTATGGAGATGTTAATATTAAAGATCCCAAGACTGGAAGGATATTTAAAGTAAATGACACAGATTGAAACCATGTTTTGACGGTCAATGACCAATTTTTAAAGATATTGCAATGTTGGGTCACCCAAAATAACGACTAGGAATGTCGAGTTGACGACATTAAACCAAGTGCTTTATGAGAGGCAACCCATATTTATCGTTGTTTATTTTATCTATATGTTTTTGTTTGGAATAATTAACATATATTTATAGATTTCGTGTAATTTAGAAATATGACATTAAGAGGATAGTTAGAAACATCTTCATTTACCTAATTTTATGGAAGAATTGAGATTTTATTGAATCGAAATTGAAATGACAAATTTATTGGAACTGGCGCCAGATGTGCCAGATTGGCACGTGAAGTGCTACATTCCAGAGAACTGACGCCTAAAATGCCAGAATTGGTGCCTAAAATGTCGCAGTGATGAAAATGACTTAAAGCTTTTAAAAAGGCAGGTTTTGGCAGTTTTTTGCAAGTTCTTCTCCATATAACTCCCAAAAATTGATTCCAAAGTCATTTTTAGGGGGGAAAACGAGGGAAGACTTTCTAGTTTTCAATTTTTATGGCTTCTCACTCTAAAATTTTGTGAGATTTGGAATTTTCAATCAGAGAGAGTTTGTCAATTTTGTTGTGCATAAATTACATTATCAAGTTCTTGTGAAGAAGAGGCTAATTTAGGAAAGGGAATTTGTGAATCGAGGATTCAACACATCGAATACTCGAGTGGAAGAGATTATTACGCAGAGACACTGCAAAGTGCTTTGCTACACTACTGTCGCCGTAATTGTCTTTGTGATGAAAGAGTTTTATACAAATCTAGATGGAATCAACCAAGAAAATTTCTATGTGTGAGGCAGGTTTGTGCAATTTACTACTTCAAGAATAAACAAGATGTTTATGGTTAAATTGTTCCTATTTGCTACTACACAAATTTTACTCCTATAGGAGATAATATGAATGAACTCTATCGATACCTTACAGATGAAGATGCAAATTAGGAGGCAGAGATGATGGAAATGTAAGTTTTGTGTGAACATTATTAAATCCTGCATCTAAGGCATGTCATTTCTTTATTGCATCAAAATTACTCCCCATTATGAAAATCAGTAAGTTAACTAAGGTGCGTATTATTCTAAATTATTGTATTCAAACTCGAAAATTTATTTATTTTGGTGCAATAACTGTGAAATTAGTTTTGGGTTTGATTGTTAATGGATTTGCAACTGGACTGAGACATCCATCCACAATTTTCCTTCTATGCTGTCAATCACATGTACCTTATGAGAATTGGGAGAAAGTGCTTCTTCCTTGAAAGCTGATGGATCCAAAAGTCTATTGCAACTATATTGGAATGGAAGATGAGAATGATATGAATGTATTAATGGATCAAGCATCCCAGAATTCATAACCTATTCAGCCTTACTTCAATTTGAACATACTTTTGAAAAAAATTAAGAAGATAGAAAAAGTGGTACAAAAGTGTATGCATGCAATTGAGAATATTTCTGGAATATTGGATCATCTGGACTGGAAACTGAAGTAACATTTTAAACATATTGGTCATATTGAAGATGGTTAGGTACGTATGTTCAAGGAACATGCTTGGATTGAAGATGATTCAACTGAAAAATTTTCTTATCGACCTTTCTACAACTTGTACGTGCACTATCAATCCATGAGAGATATCCAAGAGGACGAGAGAGATGAAGATGTTTGAACTTAATCTATGCACAAAACGTTTTGTCCAGTACTGCTTGTTTTAGTTATTATGTTGTGTTGGATTGCATTATATTAATTGTTGAACTCCATTTATGTTTGTGTTTGGTATTTTGATGTTTAAATTTCAGTGTTACGATATTTTTTTTCTTTGAACACTAAATTAGATGTATGTTGACTTGATAATTGTTAGTTTGTAATAGCGCAGATTCTATATATAAAAGTTAGTTTTATGTTGTTTTCTAAATTTTGGAGTTAGAAATTGTTTAATTGTGATTATTAAAGGTTGATGTAATGTGGTACGCAACAGATTTCCACAGAAAATGAAATCTGGAAAAATTAAGGTGTTGGAGTCTGATGCGCCAAATTGGCGCCCGAAGCGCCAGTTGACAGAAAGTTGGTGCTTGACGCACCAAATTCCCAAAAACTCCTAGTTCACTTCAAAATCGCAAAATCGAACAGTAAAACACCATTTTTTACTGCTTAGGTCGTCTTATACCTTTAAACTGTAACCTAGGGCTTCACATTGTGCATGTTATAGAAGATTTTGAAGGCTGAAAATCCTAGATTTCATCTTCTCTTGGTAAGTGCTTCACTTTAACCTAGAAATTTTTTATTTTCACCATGGATTGTTCCTACATTACGGAAGATCTGAAATTTGAGATTTTAGATATAAAAATGTTCCTTACCAAATAATCTTACTTGTAGAGTTAAACTTTTAATTTTGTAATTTATTTAGATTATCATAGAAATTCCAATGGCTCCCCGAGTATAGAGAGGGAAGCCGACAGGAGATTTTAACTCGAGAAAATTTGTCAATTTTAAAGCCCAACATTATCATAATACTCAAATGGAAACAAAAAAAATTATCCAGGAACGAGCATTTGCTAACCCGAGTGACAACATTAAGAGGTTGATCATCGTCAGAACTTGGGAGAGGTTTTGATAATTCAGTACTGTAGTAATTGTATCTATGATTCAGGAGTTCTATGCCAACTTGCAATTCACTACTGCAGATCACATCCTTGTGAGAGGTAAGCAAGTTGAGTTTTCTAGAGAAAGGATCAATGCTTTTCATGGGCTGAGAAATGCATTTCATTGTGAATACACTACATTCATGATGATTGAGTCATCACTGGATTAAAAATAGCCTTTTTGACTGCTGAAAAAGGAGAATGTAAGATTAAAAATATTAAAAAAAGCTAACTTCTCTGCTTTCATGATGACAATTCAGTCAAAGGTATGACACCGCTTCATCTCTGCTAAATTACTGCCAACAAATCATCTAAGTAAAGTAACAAAGGATAGAGCTGTGTTAAACTTTTGCATTAAAAAAATGAAGGCAATAGATGTCGGTGCTCATATAGTTCATCATGCTCAGAGTATGGCTAGTAGTGCTACAACTAGTGGTTTGGGTTACCCTGCCTTGATTTTCACTTTATGTGAATAATCTGGAGTAGAGTCCCATAGAAATGAGGAAAAGCTGCAACCACAAAAACTTATTAAGAAGCAAAAAATTCAATGAGTTGAATCATTTGTTGAGTCTAGGAGTGGAGGTAATGATAGACCCTTAATATTAGTTGCAGGGGCATATACTTCTTGCTCTGCTTCACTTGAAAATATCATGGAATAGCTCATGTTTCAACAAATGGATATTATGAATATACAAAATAGAATTGGAGGAATTGAAGCAAGGAATGCTTACAATGATGAATATAAGCAGAGGAGAGTTCAACATGATATAGCTTACGATTATTCTATGGTTAGATATCTTAGGGGAAGTATAATGTTGAATTTTCAACATGCTTCAGCTTCACTCCTTATGCTCTACATCATTAAGAAGAAGAAGAAGATGATGATAATAAGGAGGAGGAGGAAAGCGATGAAGGTTGATATTTTTAGGAGTTTAGTTAGTTTGTTTCATGTTGTTTGTTATTTTTATTTTGTTGTTATGTATTTTTTAGAAAAAACTGTTGTAGTAAGAACTTTTATTTTAATGTTTTACTCTGAACTTAATAGAAACTATAGATATTTACTTTTTCTACATTTTTTTTTTCATTTTTTGTTTCTGTTTTTAATTTTTAGCAAATCCTTTATAAATATATTATGTTTTATTTAATGCTTTAAAGCTATTATGCATTTTTAAAGTTAGTACCTGCAGTGTGCTAGAGCCCAGTTTCATACTCAAAAATTCTCTATAGGTTAGATTTTTTTTATGCATTTACTATTTTCTTTCACCAACAAAATTTTGTACAAACACATTTTTAAACTACTTAAAAATTTAAGTTTGGGGGAAAGAATATTTTTTAATAAAAAAAAAAGTAAACTAAATTTTATTTCTCCTCAATTAAATATATTTTAAAAATAAATTTAACATGACCTGGGATATTAAGATTTAAGTTTAAATGACTATATTTATGTTTATGAATATTATGGTAAATTTTACTAAAAGATTTTCATAATGAAGGTCAATTTTTAAGTCAAAGATGTTTGGTATGATAAGATAAGACTATGTTTTTCAATTCTAAGTAAAGGAAATTGTATTTTTGAAATATTAAGAATTTTAAAGTTTCATGTAAGTAGAAAAGAATCAAACTTTATGAAAAATCACAAACTAATATGAATTTATAAAGTGAGAAAGGTAAAAAGTTTTGACTTTAAGAAGATGATAATGAAGTTCAAAATCATTAAAGGCTATCCATATATAGTAATCCTCACTTGAAAAAGAAAGAAAAGAATGGACAAAAAAGATCCCAAATAGAAAAAGGAAAAGGAGAAAAGAAGAAAAGAAAAGAAGAATGAGTGAGGAGAAGCTTGAGGAGATGCCTAATTAAAAATTGACTTCACTTGAATCAACTTAAAGAAAAATCTTTTTTACATTTTCTAAACTTGTATTGAATTATTAGTAGCATTACTAGTAAAGTTTTCACAAAGTTTTTTTTCATATGAATGTTTTAAGTATTCTTGATATGAAAAATTACAATTCTTCTTGAAAAGATTAGAGATTCATAAATCTTAAATTTAATTACTAAGTACTCTTAGACTTAGAGTTTGAATCTAACTTATTAAAGATTTTTCTTAAATTTTACTATTTTATTTATTAAACTAAAGTACAAAAGTTATAATTTAATCTCTATCGTAAGTCATATGCTTTTATGTAGTAAAAGTGTCACTTGAGAACAAGTAACATTTATGTTTGGGGGATTTTGATACATCAAAATAATATGTTAATTTAAATATACATTTTATGCTCATTTTTGGTGATGTTGCACTTTAAAGATGGGTATTTGCATTTTTTTGTTGTAGGTATATCAATTTTAGGCATTTGGAGCAAAAGTAATAAAAAGGACAAAATTCGGAGCCAAAACAACAAATTTTGGGGTTTTGGCGCCTGAAGAGCTAATTGACAGAGAGCTGGGGCCTGAAACACCATTTAACAAAGAGCTCGCACTAGAAGCATTAGATTTGGTGCCTAAAGCTTCAAAACTCAAAACAGTGCTGTCTTAAGCAAATTAGCACCTGAAGTGCCAAAACTGGCGCTTGAAGCGCCAACGACCACTTTTGGGGATTAAGCCGATTTAAGACAAATTTTGCCTAAATTTCAAAAGGGAAACTTGTTATAAATACCCCATGGAGTGATCTAATGCATTTAGGCACTTTGGAATATTCTTTTATGAAGGGATATGTCTCTTGGATCAATAGACGTGCCTTTTGAATTCCAAAGGGTTGACTTTTGGATAGAATTTTGGAGGGAATTGTGAATTCTTCTTCGAAGTGATGCAACCTATAATAAAAGAGAGTTTGAAGGGGGCGACAAGAGGAATTTGAAGAGAGATAGTGGTGTGACATATAGAGAGAGAAAGTGAAGGGCTAGGTGGTATTCTTCAAGAATTGTAAGAGTAGAGAGAAAGTGAGAGATTTCTTCTTTATTACACTTCTAAGAGAGAACTGAGAGTGCTTGTAATAGGGAAGGCACTTGAAGAGAACTTCTAAGAATTTTCTTGAGAAGGACTGTGAGATAAGTTGTGTTCTTTTATTTTTTTATTTTGTAAACTTATTTTTATATATGAATTACGTGTTTGGTCGTATCCTTCTTATGAATTCTAAGTAGTCTTGTTTATCCTTCTCCCCACTTTGACATATGGTTTTGTGATGAATTGATTTTTTTACATTATTTTAAATGTCAATAATTTGTGATGATTTGAACTCCGACCATCATTTACTTTTCGATCTGGCCAATTGAAATGTTAATTGTGTTGAGAAATATATGATCCGAAAGACCTATGATTTCTACAACATGGGGAGAATCACATTTGATTCCATGGGAGAAGATGTCATCCGTGGGGTTGAGTGCAAATAAATAGGGAAATACTTTGTTGGATACAGAATTAGAGATTTAAGGTATCTTCCCATCCTAACCACAAAATTAGGGACCAAACTCTTGATTAGTCAATGTTCTTTTTGCACTCAGAAGAGGGTAAAGAATTTGATAGCTCCTATTTGGCACAAAATAATTTTTTATATTTTTTAAATGATTTCAATTTCTTCACAATCAATAAACTCATTTTTAAGGGGAAGGATGCTTTCGTAAAATTGAACTCTTCACCACAAATACTTTATTTAGTTTTGTAAATTTTACTTTTAAAAGTTTAGAAATTAATTTAATTAACTTACTCTTTTAGCTGCATGTTATTTAACATTCACTCATTTACATTAGATTCGAATTTCACACTTCACTTTTGTAGTTTAAAGTTGTAGTTTACATTATAATATTAAAAATTTACTTGTAAGCATTTCCAACTTCCCTGTGGGATTGATATCTAGGATTCCATTAGAGCTCTTTAGTACTTGAGTGATACAATTACTTGAGTTATTTTTAGAGGATTTGGTAGTTTAAAAATTTTTAAAAGATAAAACTATTTTAACTAAAGTTTTTTTTACGATTAAATTGCATATCTGCTACTGTATTTGTCATGTGTATTTTGTAACATTGAAAAATATTTGTAAAATTTACACACTAAATTTATCTGCATCACCCTCTCTAAAAAACCTATGAGTGACCGTTAGTTTCAATCTCTAAGACAAATTGATAAAAGAATCTAGGTTTTCACTCTATAAATAGTAATTCTATGCCCATCAAATCTTACCTCTCTATTTATTTGCACCCGCCTTTCGGATGATCACAACTGCTCTTTCTAAGATAGAATGTGATACTTACAAGTCAAGAAATATTAGCCTTTTGGGTCTATAAGTTCCTCAAAATGTTTAACAATATAAGTGGCCAATTTGTAAAAGAGTAGTTAAAATATGATCACAATTTTTAGGAATAAAAGAAGTTCTAAACAAAATCAAAATCACTTACTTAATTACTTCATATTATAAGGAGAAAGAAAAAAAACTACTCATGAAACTTGGAGATAACAAAAAAAAAAACATATTTGTAAAACTCTAATCCAAAGTACAAAACTTAAAGATACAAACACTCATCTGGAATGTCCCCTCAAACACTCCTTCGAAGTTTTCTGACTTCTTTAACTCCAACAGCACTTACAAGTCTCACAAACTCCAAAAATAACAAAATCTCACAAAGAAAGCTTCTCACACACTTAACACACTCACACACTATGAGACTCTATAGATCCAACTCTCCTAGCCCCTTGGAATTAATCCATATTTATAGTGCTTTAAAAAAGTCCGAGGGTTGTTTCAGACATCTCTTCAAAATTCAGACTCATTCAATGAATCTTCTAAAAAATAATCGTGGCACCTGGGGTGCCAGCCAATTTCGGCATCTGGCGTCTAGGCACCAGTTCAGCTGGTTTAGTATTTTTCTTTTAGTTTAGCCCTAAACTCCTTTTTGATGTATTTTTTGTCCTTTTTGCTCCTAAACTCTTTTTCTTGCACCTGCAACCAAAAATATA